>JAOTRQ010000031.1:4924546-4939101 GCA_028565875.1 Hoplisoma paleatum
GCACGCTGGTACGATGCCTTGGCTCAGGGAAGAGTTGAAGATGTCAGTGAACACCGGTGCTAGCTGGTCCGCGCAGGCTTTAATGACACGTCCGGCGATTAACACTGTCGCCTCATTGCAAGGTTCCAGGTTCATTTCCTGGTTAAAGCAATCCAGGGGCTTTCAATGTGTGGTTTGCATGTTCTCCCTGTGTCTGCATGGGTTGTCTCCGAGTTCCATCTACAGTCCAAAGACATGCAGTTAGACTCACTGATGGTACTGCAATTGTCTTTTGTGTGTGTGTGTGTGTGTGTGTGTGTTTCAGTCTGTACCATGGAACAGACGGGCGACATGTTCAGGTGTTTGGTGTATTCGCCCAGTGTGTGTCCCACTGTTCACAAGATTTTATTTAACAGTCATGGACAAATTTGTTTAGTATCTTCACTTATCATGTTTGTTGACTGTTGGAGGAAACTCTCGGAAACACCCAGAGTAAACCAACACAGACACTTTGTAAGAAAATGTGATTCAAGTACCTGAGAGAAGCCTCTATCAAATCTAAAGATCGAAAAAGATATTTTATTAATAATAAAGTCTTGGTGTGGGTGTTTGTTTAGACATCACAACAATCAGTCAGTTCACCAGTCGGATAAGTTTAATACTGAATGTAAAGTAACAGAACATATGAATACGGTTTGAGTATTTGCTAAACCACCTTCTATTCATCAGTCCAAAAAAAGAGACTAAAACAATTTCCATCAACCATGTTACAAACACGCCAGTGATTATCTAACTGTAACTGAACATGAACCAAGCCTTAAAGATGGCGAATGATCTACCAACTGTGTGTGTATGAACGATTAAAATCAGAACTGCAGCGCTACTACACACAAACGTTCTATTAAAATTCCACGGTTATTTCATCTCCATCCTGGATGTCATTTCCTTTACAGTGCTGGATCGTCTTTATGTCTTACTCAAGCGAGATGATGTCCCGCTGTCCGTTTCTATTTTCAAAATAATATTTGAACATGTGATCCAATGTCTGGTAGACAATCAGAAGTTTGTCCACTTTCCATTTTGGAAAGACATTCATTTTAAAATCCCTTCACATCGAATTGAAAATCCTCGACTTTCCTTCCCGGATCCTTAAATGGACCCCAAAATGCTGCTCCATTAAAAAACTAGTAAAACAAAAACATACCCACACACGCGCACGCACACACACACGCAAGCACGCACACACACTTGCAGCAATGTTGAAAATGAACATTTTGTTCGTGCAAAGGCAAATGAAAAACAAAATCAATATCTTACAAAGCAACTAAAAAAAATCTGCTACACTTTCTTAAACATGGAGAAAAACGTACAATAGTGCAATTTTCTTTAGTTTCTTGGAGACTCTCCGCAATCCGCAACTCGTGTCTGTGTGTGATCAGGGACGTCCACGTCGGTCATTGTCCCGTTTCCTCAAGGCCTGATTCCAACGCTGAAAAAAAAGCAATAAAAAAATGATGCTACACATCGACAATACCTTAAAAAACAAGCATATAAGGTGAAATAGCTATTCTAAATAAAAAAATAATAATACCTTCACTTTGTTTTCTATACGGTCTTTCCACTTCTGAGCAATTGATCGATCAATAAGAAGCAAACTGTAGAGAGAATATAAAAATATAACATTATTAATCATTACAATGGTTATCATCATCATATATGTATTGCAGTATGTATTGCATATGCATTATTACAGTAATATGATAACTTATAAACATATAGGAATTTAAGTAGTATAAGATCAGTATTATGAAGCAAACTTAAAATGTCAAGGCAATAATAACATTTTTAACATATTAGGTTTTAAATACAATCGAGAACGACGATGGTGAAAGTAAGTGCAGTTCTAAATCTTTAGATGAAGAAAGAGATGCTGAAGGAAAAATGTGGGTCGTACCGTGAGCGCTCCTCATTTTCATATCCCATGATGACGTACTCCTCATTGGTTATGAGTGGTGGACAGGGACAGCCTGAGCTGTAGTGCAGAGTCACGATCTCCCGCGGGATGTGGACCAGAGACGACTTCAACACGTCTTTCACCTCCACCACGGCGCTGAGGTCATGATTACGACTCTTTATTTCCCTCACGCGGGCACGGATCACTGAGCAGGGTCATCAATCAGACAATCAATCAGTCTTTCTGATACAGTGACATGTAGGAGCTTAGCTGATAACTATGACATCCAGCATTAGAATGACCGACCCATCATTCCATCTTTGAGTTAATTTTTTGTTGTTGTAAATCACTGCACTGATATTTTGCTTGAATGTTTGAAAACAATTATGTCAGACTCACCGTAGTTATAATTATTCTTTGCGTAGATCTTCTGAGAGAGTTTGACATTCTTGCACTTGCACCCATCTGCAACAAACACACCCAATTTCACAAAGCAATCCAAAAATCCCAATCAATAACTGTATTCAAATATGGTTTCTACTACTGTTCCTTTCCCATGAGTAAACATCTAAATCACACGGTTTATTAGAAATGTTTATCCCCCCCCAGGAGTTTCACAGAACTCAAAGTGACTGAAGCAAAAAAACAAACAAACAACTTAATACCACAATAAAACGATCATGCAGAGAAATAAAACATTTAAAGTACCACTGACTCCTTTGCAGTTGCCGTGCATCACTTCTGCTGCGAAGTCAGAGTTCAATTCTACAAATAAGAAGAAGCAAGTTTCCACTTTTATCTTTTTATTAAGATCCAACACACACACACACACACACACACACACACACACACACACACACACACACACACACACACTTGGTTCTTTTGTTCTTTATGTGTTAGAAAAACTAATACTATGGAAACTAAAAGCAAGGGCAAGTGCTAAACTACTAATCATCCTGCTCAAGTTGGGCCAAATGCATTTCATGTCAATGTTTAAATGATGCTCAGCACAGTGGCAATGTTAAAACGGTTGGATTGAATCCACAGTCAGGTTCTGTTCTGGGTGAAGTTAGCATGTTCTCCCTGCGTGGGTTTCCTCCGGGAGCTCTGGTCTCCACCCACAATCCAAAAAAACACCCAACAGCCTCCCAAATTAGCACAGTTTAATCAAAGACACTAAATTGCCCCAGATCGATTACTGTGTGTGTGTGTGTGTGTGTGTGCGTGCGTGCATGCGCGATGTACTGATGCCCGATCACTATGCGCCTGGAACCCATTAAAACTTAAACACCGAATACTAAAGAGCACAAACACATAAATCCAGATCAAGTTAAAACATGAGGTTCCATCGATGAACAAAAGAACTTCATGACCTACCTGGGTTACACTTAATCGGGTCCTGATAATATGGAGTATCTACAGAAATAAAAATAAAAATATCAGAATAAATCTTGACACAGCAGCACGTTTGGTTTTAGGATCTATTTTGTCATTTTATCCTCATTCAGTAACTGCTTATTCTTGGTCAGTCAGTCCTCTAGATGGCTTGACTGAAAGGTGGGATGTAAACATTTTACTAATCTCAAGTGGTTTTACTGATACAGAAGAAAAACTCTTTACAGTTTATAAGTTGAAGATCTGACAAAGTGTAAAGAGCAATAGATCAGTTCAAGTCAGCATCTCTATATGAACTACATGTATCTACTGTAGTGGTAGCTTATCAATTAACTCACACATGTACAAACCTAAAAGATGTTCAGTACGTTCAGCATGCTTGTAGAGGCTTTTAAAACTAAAGCAGATACGGTAGAATTTACCTGGTAACCCGTAGAATAATCATTTTAATCTTTCCTGGTTTCTAACTTCAACAAATGTCTACGTTGATGATAACGGAATGGCTTTTATTTATCAAACGTATCAAGTATAACAGGATCGATCATTGAAACGGTTTAAGGCTGCATGCCTTATTAAAGAAGAGAGCAAGGGTTTGAACCAATATACTTGTGATTCATGGCTCAAAGCCTATCTAGCTTTGTCCATCAAACAACAAGCCTGCCAAGATGAGAGTCATGAACACAAACTTATAACCAATACTCCAATTTTATAACCTACATAACCAAGTGTAACAGTGAGACATGGAGTGGTGGGGTTATGGTGGTTCCTATTCCTGCCAGTTTCCATCAACAACAGTCCTATTAATGTTTAAAGTAAAGGTTCACTTTAACAACAAGATACGATTCTTTAACTGAGACTCCATCCGACTGCCAGCTAAAAAAGTATGAATAGTCCCTACAAGTACTGCTACTTAGTCCGATGTCCGTGTGCTTTACACCATTCCAGCTCATACCAGGCAATGTGAGGGGTGATTCAGCTGCTCGGCCATGAAAACTCAAGGTTTGTGTGTTATTGTGCTTCCGTTAATGCAAGAAAAGGTTTGGAACTTGAGCCGTTACTGAGGAAACTATCATTAGATATCACACCAGTCCAAAATAACCAACAACATTAATTAGTTGTGTGTATAATTTGAGTGTGTACAAATCTATGAACTGAAACATTAACAAACAATTTTATACCAACATTAATGCCCAGTCATTCAAGTGAATGTTTGACTTGATAGGCACAAATTCCCAAAGATGAGAATTTGTTGTTAGACGAATAGAAAAGATCATTCACATATGTTTGGTCACATATTGTGTTATGGTAAGGTAAATGATACACAAGTAGATATACAAGTTTAGTACATTTTAAAACAACAATCTCACACAATTTATGGAACACACTTATGGAACTAAAAATACTAGAAACTTCTATTTGGCCCCATAAAAATGCACAACGTATTTTAATGGGGCTCGATTTTTATTTATTAATTTGCCAATCATGATTATTTCATATTATTCATTATTGTATTATTAGGATTATAATGTTGTGTTTTACACTTACATCAATGTTACACCCGTTTACATTCGAGACCTTGATTTCTCATACCTAGTAACTTCTAACCCCCCCCCCCCCTCCTCCCCAAATGGGGATCAAACCCAGGACCTTCATCCAGGTCCATTAAGTGTCATCCAGTAAATATCGGTGGAGCGAGAACGCCAATGAAAATATTCATAAATGTCATAAAATGTACATTTTAATACAACTCTCACAATGTATGTGAGACACTTATATAGACTTTTAAAAAAAAACACCTAATAACATCTTATTCGCCCACCTGGGGATCGATCCCAAAACCTACTTGCTCCGAGTGCCATTTGCTTAGCCACAATACCACACAATAATTTTATAATAATAATAATAAATAAATTTGTCTGACCATAAATTGGGCAGTGATGGCTTAAGGTAGTTAAGATAAACTAAGCTACCGATCAGAAGGTTGGTGTTTCAATCCTTCAACCCAAGTTGCCATTGTTGGGCTGTTGGGCCCCTGAGCGAGGTCCTTAACTCTGATGGCCTGTAGTAACGAAGTCGCTTTGCATAAAGACGAGATTAAACCAAAAAGCATTTTAGTTTATTAATATGGCAGTTTGTAGAATAAAGAATAAGCCAGCGGTGCACATTCGAACACACTATTGGACATTTATGAACAGAAGGGAGCAGGGACAGTGTAGGGTAGGGCAGGGTAGGGTAGGGTAGGGCAGGGTAGGACAGGAGCAGGGTAGGGTTGAGTAGGGCAGGGTAGGGTAGGGTTGAGTAGGGCAGGGTAGGGTAGGACAGGGTAGGGTAGGGTAGGGCAGGAGCAGGGTAGGGTTGAGTAGGGTAGGGTTGAGTAGGGCAGGGTAGGACAGAAGCAGGGTAGGATAAGGTAGGGCAGGAGCAGGGTAGGGTTGAGTAGGGCAGGGTAGGGCAGTGTAGGGTAGGACAGGGTAGGGTACCTCTGGGGTCGGCTGGTACGATGGCCTCGGGTGAGATGCACACCCCACGGTCGTAGAGGGGCAGATCGTCGCACGCCAGGCTCTCGGGCCAGCTGTGGTTGTACTTGTTCATGACGGGTTCACATCCAGCCTTGGCCCGCTCACACACCGACTTGCAGGGCTTGATGGGGTCGTTCTGGAAGTCGATGGTGCAGATGGGTGCGTACATGGCGCACAGGAAGAACAGCAGGTCGGGACTGCAGCCGGTGCCCAGAAGAGCCTCGAACTGCTCGATAGCCAGCACGGCGTTTGCCTGGGTGCTGTGGTGCAAATGGTTGGGCATCTTGGTCATGTTCCATGGCATGGACTTACACAGCGGGATCCGAACCCGCTCACACGCTCCGCCCGCCGCTCCCCGCGGGTACCGGGTCAGGTACAGCAGCACCACCAGGACCTTTATACACACCCGCAACCCGGGTAAAGCAGGACCCGCCATGAAGCCCGACACTGAATCTCTGCTTAATTAGAACCAGCTGATCCGAGATCCGAACCGACTCAAAGAGTTTCTGCTCCAAACTCAGTCCGACCTGAACGAACCTCGCATGTTCCACCGAGGAACCACCTTAAATCCTGTCTGTGGTGGACAACAACAACAACAACAACCAAATACCCCCGCAGTGCCTGTTGTTCCTCCTTCCTCCCCTCGGTTCTCTCTGCCCCTGCACCGCTGTCCTCAGGTGTAGTCCCAGTGTGACGTCACTGGGCAGGACTACCGTGATTTATTTCTTTTCTTTTCTTTTTTCTTTTTGCATGCAAGCCTCCACCTCCTCTCTCCACCCGCCACAAAGTACTGGAACATAGACCAAGACAAGATAATACTTAAAATAAATAAAAACAAATATGCTGGTTGCTTATAGCTTGTTAACTTGTTGACTAGTGTTGTTTTGTTGTTGTTGTTGTTGTTGTTGTTGTTTTAATAGACAAGCCAAACTTGGTTTTGAGCAGAACTTTCAGCAGGATCTTGACATACAGTATTAAGAACATTTCATAAGAACAAATACATACAAAAGACATGCAGATACAATAAACAGTTAGGAATAGAATATAATGTTAAACAATCATAATAACAGTGCAAATCTCACAATTTAACAAAGACCTGCTGGTTATTCAAACAAAAAAAAATTCCAATGCTGGTCAAGGGTTAGTTAACAAGAAATAACCAACCAGCATATAAAATGTGTTTTACCAGCTGGTATTGAGTTGGATTTTCAGCAGGGAGGAAAGAGATAGTGAGGTACTCAGTACAATGAGTGCAATAAAAAATCTTAACAATATAAATATAAAACATCTACCAATAAAATAAGTAACCGTATATTAATCTAACCTTATCCATGCATTAGGTTCTTAGTTAAATTAGAGCTACACATGTTCCAGTATCAGCACGATGGGTGCACTATACTATAAGGCCCAAATTATCTGGATCCCTTTGGCATAAGATTATCAAAATCGATTCTTTCAAATGACAGAATCCAATCAAAGTAGTGACTTCTTTCAGATCTGCTCCGTTATAACAGCAACCGTGCCATGAATGCGTAAATGTTGGTCATCTAAATGTAAATTTAGGTTGATTTAGTGGTAACTCCAAGTACAAGTTTAGATTAGATAGGACGCATATTTTTATCGATCCGTTTTGGGTGTTTCCTACAGAGACATTAAGAAAATGTGTAGTTTAATACATTTTAGTAACTCAATTTGTGGGATGATTTGTATTGCGTTTGTATTGCGTATTTGTATTGTATTGGTCCCGTTTTCTTTCACGAGGTTTTGCATGATGGCACGAAGCTCTAATACATAATAAATAATGAAGAGTTTAATGACACTGAGATGACTGCTGGAAAACCCTGAGCAATTTTAGTAACATTCATCCCTGTCAAACTTCTATCTGACTCAATAAGTTATTCTGTTACCGCATCACTGCTTGGAAATTGGAATAATTTAATGTTACTGGAGCATTTAAGAGGTATTAAATAAAGAAATGCTGCTTTCACTCAGTTTAGGAGGTTAATAGCAGGAGCGCCAAAAAAAATTAAATAAGCAAAGACAGGGCATTTAGATTTGTTTACATTAAGAGAAATAACTCTTGGACAGGAGCTCAGATTTAGGGACGAGTGGATGATCTGGACGGGGAGGGAACACATTCACACTTCATTTAGAGTTGTTTATTTATTTAAAATCAATATTGATTTACTATTTTTGCACCCGCTGTAGCCATTCGGCCTCCTGTCAGCCTTCACAATCTCGCCCAGTCTGTTTCAGTCCCAGGTTTTCCAAGTTTCCAAAATCAGACCATGACAGGAAAGTAAAAAAAAATCAAATTCAGGAGGGACAAAACACACCGGATTCATTCAGCTAGTTTTTCATCCTGAAGGAAAAAAAACCTCCCAAAAAACCCAAGAAGGGTAAAAATGTCGGGTCGAAAGCACTGCTAATGTTTAGTAAGGACTCGACACACGGCCGAGACCGGTCACACACAGTTAGTGCTGGAAGTATTGACACAGGGTGTTAACTCTAACCCAGGGTGGTAGTGAGGTACTACAGTGAAGTTGTGAAGAGCACTGATTAGATCGAGATAAAAAAGATAATAAACCACAATTGACTTCGAACCATTAAAGACAATTATAAGATGGGTGGGAAAGAGTTTCAAACACTTTGATTCAACATTCTTCCTTTCGAACTCAGAGACTTTGTGAGATGGAACACTACCCACCAGACCAGTGCCACACTGTGTAAATGTGTGTCTGTCCCAGAGAGAAGACATATCATTTTTTAACCCTATGGTTCAGTAGTTGTCCGCATACATTCGACAACACTGGAGAAAGACATCAGTTTCTTCTTCAATTATTTAGAAGGAGGATTATCAGCTTCTCAGGGCCTGGAGATGTAAATAAATTGGCGGCGCCCTGTTATTGGTCGTGTACCCAGTGTTCAATAAGTGCAATAAACAAATGAGGTGAACAAGCCTACATTTTTATTTTAAAACTTTAATTTTGCTTCACAAAAAAAATCTTCAATAAAACAAAAAACAAATGGATCGGAGAACATCTCTGCCTGTACGTGCTCTGGTTAGGACAGATAAACAATTAAATGTTCTATTCTTATCCGTGTGTCATTTACATGATTAATAATACATTTATACTTTTATATGGAGCCTCTGCGTCACCAGTCATGCCTGTCCCAAAAATTTGGGGGAGCACTATAGCCATCAAAACAATGGTGTGCGCACGCTTGTAGTTACTGTATTCGCTCACTGCATATAACAGTGCCTTGATTTTGATAATCCAACATTTATAATCAATTCGTCATTCAGTATCGATCAGCTCTAACTCCAACAAGGACATCTCGCTCGTCAACATACAGTAAATAAAAACAAATGTGACAGGACCTCGCAGAAAATCGATGCCCCCTTGCTTTGTGGCCATGAACTGCTTCGCCCTGCATTATGACCTCTAGGCAAAGCTACAACAGGGAAACGACATAGACATTTTGTGTAGAGCAGACATATAAATCAGTTATACAACAAGAAAAAAGAGAAACACAGAGTGCATATGACCAGATGTTTATTCATGTTATGGAAGGTACACGGTCATTTCCAAAAAAAAAATCCAGAACATATAAAATGGGTAAACGGGGAGGACGATTCTAAACATTCAATAAATACGTACGAATGTTTATCAGAACACACAGAGGGTAGAATGGAGTCTCTGAAAGAGCGTTAGTTAAAAAATTATAATATGCTTTATACAAACACCACCATTGGCTTTAAGAAGATGTCGTTTAGATTGAAATGAGATGAAACGTGTCAGTTCATCGTTATTTTGGCAAATGCGTCAAAGAAACACAAAAAACAACGTGATCATAGAGGAAAAAAAAGAAGAACCGAGAGAGAGAGAGAGAACATACAAGCAGCACCCACACACACACATTAGAGTTAGAACACCGAAACATGAACCACCGTGATTCAGAGCAATTAGAGCTTTACAGCATGACGTAGTGTTTCATCACTTCACACAGCCCACCCTCACTACACACACACTCACGCATACACACGCACACACACACACACTCAAGCACACGTGCACACAAATACTTGTGTTTTCTCATTTTAAACCATTGCAACTCCCCCTCCCCACCCCACGTAAAAAAATAAAAACAAAACCCAAAAATCACAAAGTAATACAGATCAGAAATGATATTTAGTGTTACTGGTCCCTGACAAACCAAACGTATAGATTACTCGAACGGCTCGATAAACATCTTACACTCTTAGTTTTAGTGTTTATTTCTTTTATCTTTTTTTTCTTTTTCATTTCCATTCATTTTTTTTTTTATTCGTAAAGAAGGACTGATCCTGTACGTAGTGTTGCAGTGGCACGACTGTGAGAAGAAAGAAAAGAGTGGATGGAATGGGGTTTGGTCGGATCTCACGCGGTGGCAGATATCGACTGCTTGTAGACGGCGTGATAGGCGTTTCTCAGCAGCACGTATGGAAAGCACGACTCCAGCAGGTCCATGGTGAGGAACGGAGATTCCTGGACGATCTGTGACACACACACACACACGCAGAGATTTAAAGACAGATAAATAAACAGGCCGTAACACACTAAGAATAAATATAAGTAAGTGTAGAATCTGGAACTAAACAGAACAGAAGCATCGGCCTCGATTTATGACAATTTATAATAATACAATAATCTGTCTTTTACATATTTTAGGGTTTTATATTTAGTTTGCACGGTGGCTTTGTGGTCAGCACTGTCGATTTACAGCAAGAAGTACCAAGTTTGATTTCCCAGGCAATCCTGTGTGGAGTTTGCATGTTCTCTCAGCGACACGTTATGTAGATGCCGGTGAAGACATTTCATTAAAAAAAAGAATCTTCTCTGTAGGATTGGATTATCTAAAATCATTAAGGAGGAGACAGTGGGTGGAAAAAGCCTCGGTCACTTTCCGTCAGACATTAAAGTCCGGCCTGAAGTTAGATTACACTTCAGAGAGCTGCTTATCTCTCAGAGAGATCCCACACAAGCTCCTGTGATCAGAGGAACACAGATACACACCGCAGGCCTGCTAACTTGTCTAATATTCGTCTCAGTGTTCCGGGTGTGTACGTGGCAGCCGTGTAAGAGTCTCACCATGTCCAAGAGAAGATAAACAGATTCACGGTTCCTGGTGGTGGTCTTGTCCGTCTCCTGACCGATCTTCAGCAAACTGGAGGAAGCCAACTAGAAAACAGACACACTGAGTTAAAAGAAAAAAAAAGACGACGTACAAACTCCCCATAACAGGAAACCAGTACGATTTCATTTCCGTTTAATAACGACGAAAGAACAACGCTAAAGTTCAGTCAACGGAACTGTTGTGGTCTGGATGGACATTTGGAACTCACAGCAAGAAACTCCTTCAGCCGGTCCTCGATGCTGCCCTTATGGATAGTGAAAAGAGCAGCAGCAATCTGGTTAATCGCCTTCGCCAGGCAGTGGATGTTGTTGCAGTGGCCTGAAGGAAGCAGAACACAGATGAACTGATTTTCACACGAATACTGAGATCATTTAAAGTGAAAACAAAAATCAGTTCAACTGTCATTTAAATCACTTCTACTGCATTCTTGCAACCACCCTGGATGATATCTATCTATCCATCCATCCATCCATCCATCCATCCATCCATCCATCCACCCATCCATCCATCCATCTATCTATCTAAATATAAAGAACCTTTTTATCATCTTAAGACTACAACCTACACACCTTGGACATGTGAGATCACTTTAGCTGTGAATATTGTTCTTTTACATTGTAATACTGTTTCTTACACTACAAGCACAAAGTGTTTTTGGGTTTTGACTTTGTATAATAAACAGTTAATAAACAGAAAATAAACAGAACACATGAATTACAGTGGATACGATGTGAGCAGAACAAAAAAAAAAAAGAAGCCACATTCAGCACACACGAGGGTGAAAAGATTATGGAGGTTTTGTCTGACACTGAACTGCGTGTAGGAACTATTTGTACCTTCGATGGCAGGACTGTATTGTGACATCACGTTGCTTGCCAGGGTCGGTAAGGAAACAGCCACAAACACCATCAGCAGGCAGGCAATCTTGTACTCCTCCTCTGGGCTGATGTTCTCTGTTATCAAAGAGAGAGAGAGAGAGAATGACTCCACCAGTCCTCCTTACACACAACGATTTTGGCTGGGGAAAGGAGAGAGGAGAAACCCTTCGGGAGCGAACGTTCCCTGTCTCAGCAAGTCCCGTCCAAAATCCAGCACCATACGCCAATAAAAATGCAGCTTATGCCCGACAATTAAGTTGTATTTGTATTAGGAGAACCCTCGGAGAGCGGGCCGTTGACGTGCAGTTTGGGCCCGACGTCCTGTTTTCACAGTAAACACAGGACGACTGTGTTCAAATTCGAACCGCAGGCCGGCCAGAATACTCTCGTGGTGTTACATACAAAGAACCTTCCACAGAATTTCATTTATTATACTAATAAATTTAAAAAATATTCTAGTTTAACAGCATTCGACAGAACGTTACTAAGGACTTATTTGATACCTTGATACCAGTGACGTGCTACATCTTTAACTATACTGTTATTAATAAACATAATTAAAAAGATTGGAAATGGATTAACAAGGGGCTGCAGTAATAAATATTTTACAGAATTACTGTAGATATTTGCTCTTACAAAATATTAACCAGAACTCTGCATAACATTCTTGTCTCACATTAAAAAAACGACCGTCTCCATTGTTCTGTAGCATTGCATATAATGCGAGAAACTCAGCGCCCACTGGTGTTGTAGCTGTGAATTACAGAGAAGTTTACGCAGAACTACACAAATCAGCCTCAAGAAGAAATTTCATTCAATTTACTGGGATCCGTTTTGTGTGTTCTTGACTAAAAGCTCAATCTTATCTGTAGAAACAATTCTATACAAAGACTTGACCTTCAATTTCTTTAAACTATTTCTTTAAAATCTATATTTTCTTTATTTTTAGATGAATTAGCGTATTAATGCTGTTCCTTTTTCGGTCGGATCTCTTTAATGTATTTTTATGCTCTTAAATAAAAACAAACAAACAAACAAAACAAGATGATTTTATTAAAATGAGTCTGTTCGGGTCAGTCGAGGGATCTGATCTGGAGAAGCTACTTACCAGATTTCTGGGAGGACAGAGCAACGACGAGAGCAGGATCGATCTCACAGGGTAAACCTGCTGCTGAGGAGAGCTCATAAACATTCATGGCCACCTGAGAGATTCAGAGAAATAGAAAATGAATAAACACAATTATAAATCAGGCCGATATCACTGACGTTCAGGACACCACGATTGAAGGGGGGATGCAAACAGAGAAGCAGCACTTTCTTTGCCTCATAAATAAGAATCTAAGCTACCTTCATGTCCGTTTCACGAGGAATGTGGTCCTTGAAGTCCTCCACTGAGCTGACCAGGAAAGGAATGTGGCAGGACAGAACCTGAACACGGCGAATAAAACAAAACATTCAAATCTACACATTTAAATGTACAGAAATAATACAATGACTTGTATTATTGTGTATTACAAATTTGTGTTTTAGAGTGTGGGTTAGTGGGTTTCTTGTGTGTGTGATCTCCCAGCATGCCCCGAGACACGTGCTACACTTTTTTTTTTTTACACCATGAACAATTATATGAACACTTGCTTTAAAGAATCAGCAACCCGACAGGAATTGTTTCAACAGTGGCAGAGATCAATTCCATTCCAACACCCCTTCCAGTTATTGTTAAAGGTCACGCATGATGCAAAATGCACTTTTTTGCATGCTTGTGTGTTTCCATGCGTGTCTCTTCTGCTCCTACAAACCAAGTTTGAATAAAATCCCCCCCAAAATATCTTGGTGTCAGAAAAAAAAACGAGTGGCTTTTGACTTCTGTGATATTGTGATGTAATAACGATCCGATCTTCACGAGAACCTCCGTGGTAACAGCCATCGCCTGGGAAACCTCGGGTGTTTAAGATTAGCTAAAGATTCACCGTTTGGATGCTGGATTCAGTCACACTATGCACGAGACGAGCAATACGGTTTACCAGTATCCAAGCCCAACAGTCAATAAGGAACTATTTAAAGGAGGTTTTGTGTACGATCTTTTACATAATAGCTTTTCAAATCGTTTACATGTTGGGTCTTTTTCTGTCGTTGTTTTACGGCTGTTTTACAGAGTGTGTTGGTGTTTTGATGGTCGCTGAACCGAGACCCTAAACGTGGTGTCATTTTGGATCATCCAGAGGACTGAAGCAACATAGATCTGAAGTAACACACTTACGTCTCGCAGCGCCTCCTGTGCCAGAGAGCGGAACGACAGGATCACACCGATGATGGTCATCCGCTTAAGTACACTGTCCACGGCTACAGGAAGACAAAGAAAGAGTTCAAAATTATGTGGACGCCACACCACGAGCCAGCTGTAAACAAAATGCCAAACCAGCAAGCATTATATTAACCCCGCCCCCACACACACACACATATATATATATACAATTGATAATGAATACTACATTAAATAATTATTGGGATAATTATTATGAATCTCTCTATCAAAACTGAACACCAGGACCTGATGCGTGCGAGAACTCCCTCCACACCCCACCGTGCTTTATTTACACACACACACACACACACACACACACACACACACACACACACACACACACACAC
>JAOTRQ010000032.1:104010-118754 GCA_028565875.1 Hoplisoma paleatum
ATGGTATTTTTAGTCGACTATTAGTCGATTAGTTGGAGTAAATGACGACCACTGGTCGACCAACAAAATCCTTGGTTTTGGACAGCCCTACTAGGTAGTATTATAATGTAATAAAAAAGAACAGGCGACAGTTTTGGGGTAAAAGCTTTTGAAATGTTTATTATATCATTTTATTTAAAGTTAGATTATTTAAAGGTAAAAGTAAGATCCTGGTACAATTTACATTACAGCTAAAAAGACGTGCAGTCCAATTATTTGAAGATTATCCTCAGTGTGGTTTGTGTGTGTGTGTGTGTGTGTGTGTGTGTGTGTGTGTGTGTGTGTGTGTGTGTGTGTGTGTGTTATTGTTTGTTTAATCATTTAGGTAACACCCATGTCATTCATTACTACACAAGTACCAGGAGTTAACCCACATAAGGAGAACATGCAAAACTCCACACAGACAGCTACCTGACCACTGCAGACCAGAAACACTTTACAAGACCTGCAGTTTCTTTAAATGATCTGAACCAATGCGTGTAAGTACAGTTCTGTCATAATTGTAAAGTCGATTAAGCGTGTAAAACATGATGGTAAAATCATAACAAATAAGTAAACAGATTCCAGATGTGAAAACATCATTCCGATTAGGGCAGTTTAATGTTCAGATCACAAAGACTTTTTGTGACTGCTTAAAAAAAACATCTAATAGTTTTATTAGTGTTCTTTTTAACAGGCACATTGTGTGATAGTAGAAACAGAACGTAAAAAGAACAACAAAAACAATAAAAAATCCCCCCCACCTTTAAAAAAGGTATAAAATCATGGTATAAAACTATGCCTACATTCTTTGGTTCAAGACTTCTTCCAGATGTTCCCACAAAGTTACGCAACGATGGAATTGTTTTTATCAAAAGATTGTTTAAAAATTTATCTGTGTAGGTGTTTTTCTTTCCATTCCTCCAAAACATCCACAGCTTGGCTCCACAGAAGCATCTGTGTCCAGGTTCTGACTGTATTTTTTATTCTCCATCGCATCCTGGCATTTCTCCAAACTTCAAGCAACACACACCATGAACACATGAACACTTGGCCAAGAATGATCAGGCCATTGTTGGCTCAGGCCAACAAAGGTAACCATTGTTAGAGGGAAACACTTGTAAATACTTCGCTTCCATGCACCGATGATCAGCGAGGACTGAGGCAAAGTTTTCTACGTGAACGTTATGCATTCCCACAGTTCGTATATACATGGTCGCCCTTATGGAGAACCTTCATGTGACCGTGGCACAGAATGAAACATGACCCCTGACCTGAAATATACACCACAGAGCATAAACTATTGTGTGCAAGCTGTCGAAAAGCTTCATGAATTGCATCAAACTGTTCAGCTCATATGGTGCAGATAGAATAAATGATACAATACAATAAAATTTGATTCTCGCTATTTCTGCTTCAAATGATAATGAGTTTCTAATAAGAATGCTAATAACACTACAAATGCATTAGGAATGAAAAGTTCCTTTTTGCAAGGTCCTTATAGATTACATTCATTAATCATTTCCATTACAAGCTTGAAAAGAAAGTCAACTGTGTACTCATTAACCAGTAAACCCACCTCTAGATCAACAGTTCTACATTTTTTTCTTCCTGTGATCAGATTTAAACAACAAGAAAAACTAAAGAGATTCATTTCCTGAAGACAATGTGAGTGTGATTGCATGGGTGTGACTGCTGGGTGGGTAGGTGGGTGTATCCCAAATCTGTTCCCATGTCAGGGTGCCTTCATTGGGCCGCATTATTAAGTGTCGGAACGGCATTGGTATAGCAAACAGTCAAAACATTTATATAGAAGAAGTGCAGTTTGTAAGGGTGTGAATACTTTTTCTCAGACAGGTGACTGTATCAGTATTCTGGCTTTCATTTAAGCAATAGTTCTCTTATCAAACTGGCATTTAAATACCAGCGTGCACGCCATTGTTTTGATGGTAAATGTGCTTCTTCTAGTGGTCTGTAGTATTTGGTGGTGCAGATTAAGTTCTAACAGAGAACTTAAAGCACTTGTAAGTCCAGACCAGAGCGATGCGTTGGTAAAATTGTTGCTGGCATTCAACTGGACAGAGATCTTTTAAAATAATCATTAATAGTCTTTAGAAAATCATCTACATGAGACCGTTTTTATAAAGATCAAGTTATGAGTAATTACTCCAGACTTCCAGAGCCTGATTATAAACGATTTAATTTTGCACATCACCAGAGATACTTTAGCTGTATCTGTGTTAGTTATTTAAGTGTCACAAGCAGACAATCGCAGGAAAAGCTGAGTGCACCAGCCTTTCCTGGAATCCGATCAACAAAAAAAAAGGAAGGAAGGAAAGAGAAACCGGCTTATCAAAAAGCTCTCCAAATAAGGAGCGAGGCGAAACCATCTAGCCAGTGATGTCAGGTTACTGGGTGGAGCTGATGAAACTGGCCTTGTGTAGGCAGTCAAATTTAACATGTATGGATTCATGCTCACATAGTACCGACCAAACCAGTTTTAAATCATAACAGAGTGGGGGAAAGGCATTACCTGCGGTGTGTGTCGTTGTGTGTAGATTGAATGTCTGGATTTGTACGCTTGCCATAATGACTATCCAAACACTAGAGCTCAAAATCCGTTAATAATTACCATGCATTTAATAAACTTAAAACACTCCAAGGAATAACAAAACTATTCCCTTTCCTTTAGGATAGAATAAAAACAAAATGGGATGCATCCAGACTCAGCCCATCCACATTGTATTTCTTGGGCATATGCAAATGAGAGGTGAAACATTGAAACTAATGGCTCCTGAAGTATCGTGTAGCAGAAGTGGATCATACCAACCCTGGAAAGCCAAAGAAAGTGTCAATTGTTCTCTTAAAGGAGGTATCAGGTGAAACGAGACAGCCCGTACCACAGGGCCAGGGCGACCTCTATGAGCTGCCAAGCATGAAACTAATCTCAAGAGTACTAATAATACATTAGACTGGCAACTAGTAACTAAGAGACAAATACCTTTACCTGAGATTGCTTCATCACGGCGGCATGACGTGCAGAATGTACGCTGGCATTCAAGTGTATGAAAATATGACTGTAATTTGTGCTCAAGACTTGCGAGGAATGTGAGACAACGATTTGTAGTAAGAGGCGAGGCAACCGTCATTTAATCAGTCATGTTAACAAAAAAACTACAATGAAAACGCTTTTAAAATGTAGAACAGCTAATATTAATATTAATAAGAAACATGATGCGATAATGAACATACCAATAGATTAAAAAATACTACCAAAGATACTACAAACTGTTAGTAGTAGTGTTTGCACCAGCAACCATCTGCTTACTAATTCAGTTTGATTGGTTACAAATGCCAACAATGATATTAATTTGATTATTTAATAACTAAATCACACTGCTGGGTTGCATTAAGTTGCAAATGATGGGTTAAAATGGTTAGGACAACAACTCATTGCAACGAGGCATCATATTCTATTAGAATAAACCCATATAATGTTGCGATCCAAAACATCACCAAAGTGTGGTAGTTGTTCCATGCCAAACCATGCCAAGTACTGGCAGAAACATTTAAGTCTTTTGGAAATGGGAGTAAATACAGTCGCTTGGCATATAGGGTAAGCTGGCATGACGTACTGTAGTGGATCAAATCTCAAAGTCAACCTGCCAAAAGAATAATAAAGGCAACTTTATTGGGAAAGTACACACCAAAGCCAACACTACATTGAAAGTTACGGTATGTAATGTTCTAAATGCCATCTGCACTCACGGGTACCGCATTCTCTTGCTCTTTTCACTGCCTGGTTTGTAAAGTTCAAATCTTTTCGATGACTAACTAAAAAACCACAAACTGCAGGACAAAGCTACATGGGCATCGACACATTACACACCAACACACACTCGAACATTCCTATGTTTTCAAGACCTTGAGGCAAGTTCTCCTTCTTGAAATTACCTGAAGGTGATTATCAAACCCAGGGCCTCAGGGCTCACATTTTATTCATCTTTGTGCCACTACTGAGTTGTCTGTATTTATTTTTAAACTAATCCTAGTCTGTATAATGACAATACAACTATACATTTCAACTGATGCATATCGGTTACGTTTCTGTAATCTGGACACACATCCAAAGTCCATGTGTGATAAATTACACAAGCCCATGCTAGCCAAACAGTAACATAAAGAACTTTGTCGGTGATTAATGTGTCCACACTTAAGCTTCTGCCCGTCATTTTGAGGTCAATTGCTGTCGTGTAGTAAACAAAATAATTATTAATAACACAGAAACTAAGATTTTTTTATGTGCTCTTTTTATGTGTTTTTTATTTCCACGTCTTGTCACTGTCACATTAAAAACTCACTCATTATAAACAGTTGATGTATACGAGTATATAATTTTATAACTGATCTACTGAGACCACCCACAGAAATCTTCAAAATAAAAATCAAAACAACAATCAAAAGACAAGAAGGTTTTTTAAACTGGACACGAAGCAGCACTGATGGTTAGAGAAGTCGGGCTTGTGATCGGAAAGATGCAGGTTTGATTCCCAGAGTCGAGAAGTCACCACTGAAATGATCAAATCCCCTTTATCTCTATACTGGGGCCGCTCCTAGAATAGGGCTGCCCACCTGCTCCGGGCATGTGTGCTCACGGCTGCCCCCTAGTGTGCCAGGTTTGGGTGAAATGTGAACAAATACAGTAATTCTGCTGTGTGTTTAAAAAAAGCACAGTGTTGTAAACGGATACTAAATGTAAATCTAAGCTGTCGTTTGCGATAACTAATTAGTTTTTGTATGTTTTAGATGATTGAATTATATTTACTACAGGAAAAAGTTCACTAAAAGTATTGTTAACACTTTTATATGACATAGTAGTGCTTATAATATACAGTGTGAAACACAAACCCTTTTTTCAATACACAATTTTATGTGCATTATTCAAAAACACGTGCCTTACACATTGGTTGTAAATAAAGTATAAATCATTAACATACTACAGAAGTATCAGTGTCAGTAATAAAGAATACTCAGAATCCCCTCTGGATTAGAATTCACACATTCTCAATAGCCCTGCCCTGTTTTCCATTCACTCCACCCTCGACACTCTTATACGTTCTCTCGGTCTCTTTAAAGGCTTCACCAGTCCTGCTTTGACTAGTTTTTCTCAACTAGGCAGTGCTGTTTCATTTACTCTCTGTCTCACACCCTCTGTCTCTCTCTCTCTCTGTGTGTCTTTCTCTCTGCTCGTGAAGGAAGGGGAGGGTTCTGCCTGCTTTCAATCAATAACTTGTGGAATTCAGCAATACAAGTAAGTCTGTCTCCAGCAGGGCTTACCGCACCACCATTTAAACTTCATTATCACAACAGTTGTAATGTTTTTTGTCTCTTGCTGTGTGCACTTCTGATTTACCTGGACACTCCCTGTTTTTCTAGGCAGGTGTTCTGACTCATTTTGCCTTCACTTGTCTGTACATGGGTGAGGTAAACATGGCTGAACCCATGTCCCCGGATTACTTCAGCTGCCACCTTTGTACGAGCCTCCTAAGAGACCCGGTGGCTATACCATGTGGGCACAGCTTTTGCATGGACTGTATCAGCGGCTACTGGAATGAAGCGGACTACACCGGGATCTACATCTGCCCCCAGTGCAGGATCACTTTCACCCAAAGGCCGGTGCTCAGGCCGAACGCCACGCTGAGCAAAGTGGCTGAGAAGATTAAGAAGACCGGCCTGAACCTGAACCTGGTGCCTCCGAGCAACGGGAGCTACGCCGGCCCCTCGGACGTCCCGTGTGACTTCTGCTCGGGCAAAAAGCTCAAGGCGGTGAAGTCGTGCCTGAACTGCCTGGCTTCGTACTGCGAGAAGCACCTGAAGCCTCACTATGAGTCGGCCACCTTTAAGAGACACAAGCTGGTGGACGAACTGGGGAACCTGGATAGAAAGATCTGCCCTCAGCACCAGAAGAGTCTTGAGTTATTCTGCCGCACCGACCAGATGTGCATCTGTGCCATCTGTACTGTCAGCGAGCACAAGGGTCACGACATTGTCTCGGCTGAGGCAGAAAGGGGTGAAAAACAGGTAAGAAATGCTTAAGAATTGCTAAGCCATTATCTTATTGTTATCAATAATGGTATAGCGACGTGACAATATCAATTGCTAAGGTGTGACCGAATATGAGGGGGTGGAAGTCTATCAGAATCTGCTGAAACGTTCTTACTCTTTTTCTCACTGTTTGCTTCCAGTTAAACTAGTCCAGTGTTCATAAAACAGGTTAGTCAGGAACAACAAGCAGGCAAAATACAAATGTATTGTAAAATGATTTTTTCAAATGAGGCCAAAATGGATGAAAACTTATTAAAAGTCTTTCTACAGCAAGTCAGTTGGCTTTGCTTTGGTAAAGACATTGCTCGTTTTGCTAGTTCTTGTCGTTTTTTTTTTTTTTAACCATAAGGGAGTTGACTGAAAATGGGATGGTCCTGGCTTGTGGTCTAGGAAGAGGCCAATTCTACAGATTAAGGCATGTAAATTTGGGGAATTCAGACAAGAGTTTGTGTCATGACCATCCCCCCAGGCCACTAGAGAAATCTTCTACTGAAGTGGGCATGTAAGACTGACAGAATATTAAAAAAGCTGCTCATCTTAGAGACCTCAATGTATCCTGCCATTACTACTGCCCTATACAATGTGATTGCTTAACTAACCGTTAAAACTCCTAAATACTTACCAAACATTCATTTATATCGTTTATTCAAAAACGTCTGCACTTTATTTCATTTTAACGCTATCAAAGCCTGGCGGGTCAAAGCCAGGCCCAGAACGTTCTGCTAAAAACGTCTGATCGAGTGCCAGAACAGGAACCAGCAGGCGATCACTGGATGGTTTGTTTATTCTGCTAGGATCAGAAGGACCTTATCACAGATTTAAGACCCCCTGTTTTCTCTCACCACACACTCCCGTTACTCACCCCCTTCCCAGATTCCTCACATTCCTTCAAGCTTATCTCAAAGAACGGTCCTGTGGTCTTGATGAAATGCTGCACCAAAGCCCCCTTCTTCATTCTTCAAGGGGCCAGGGCAATGTGCACCTTAAAATGCCTCTCCAAAAGGCAGGCCCGACTGGTTTTGCATTCCCAGCGTGGTTGGCATTCCAGTGCTCTTTTCTTTTTACTGTTTTCTGACATTGAGGCCTGTGTAAAAAAAACTCTGCTATTAAAAAGACTTAATAATAGACTCCACGGTCTTGAAACATGAAGCATGATAATCGTCAATTGACTTATTTGCCATACAGTCCAAACAAATATGCACAATATATGTCAATAATTTGAGTATTTAGTGCAATAAAAAAATGAAACAATAATCAAATGTACTATTTGTGTCTTTCCCGGGCAGAAACTTCTTGGAGTATCCCAAGCTGAGATCAAGCAAAAATGCCAGATGAGGACCAAAGAGCTGGAGGAACTCAAGACTGCCGTCGACTCTTTAAAGGTAGGTCATAGTTTTAGCGCTTCTTTCTAAACCCTCGAGCTTTCAAATCAAAAGAAACCTGTAACCTAATCAGACCAGCTTATAAAGGCCAAAGGCCGTATTATATAGCTGTGCAACAGTGACCCAGGAGAGAACTCTTATCTCTTTAGTAACTCTATAACTTATTTATGTGTGGAAACACAAATAAACCTTGAGTCTTGTCTATAGTCGTTCTTTTGTCTGATAAAAAATGAGAAAGAAACCAGTTGACACATTGTACCATCTGTCCTAGTGAAGTCGAAGGTCGGGTAACAATATGACGACTGGTGCAACATTGTTCTGTATTGCCGTGAACATGTCGTGTATTCGCTTCATTTTCAGAGCTCTGCACAAAGAGCCATGGCTGAGAGCAAAAAGATGTTTGACGAGATGATCACTTCCATCGAGAGAATGAGGGCGGAAGTCACCAAGCTCATCAACATTAATGAGAAGGCTGCGTTCAGTCAGGCTGAAGGACTGATGGAGCGTCTTCAACAGGAGATCGAAGAGCTCAAAAAGAAAGAGACGGGATTGAAGCAACTTTACAGCACTGAGGACCACATCCATTTCTTGCAGGTACAAATCACTGCTTAGAACCTGGTAAACTGCGTTGTTACCGAATGTGCACATCAAAACGATTCACAGTTTTTGCACCACAGGTTGTAAGTGGTCCTGCAAAATTGCATCGCAAATATGCAA
The DNA here is from genome assembly GCA_028565875.1 of Hoplisoma paleatum. Lineage (NCBI taxonomy): Eukaryota > Metazoa > Chordata > Actinopteri > Siluriformes > Callichthyidae > Hoplisoma > Hoplisoma paleatum. Next base: position 112,233 of record JAOTRQ010000032.1, read on the forward strand.
TGCCATTATGGGATCTGAGCTCTTTAAACACCTCTAAAAAACGCACAGTTTTGCTGTAAATCTCTTTTCTAAATGCAATGTAATGGACCTTCTGGTATCAACCTTTTAAGATCCCATTGTGGTGTAAAGCATCTAACTGATATAGAGGCAAAGCCTAGACTAAAACACGAGTCTCGGCTATGACAAATGCTCGTTACATTGTACTGTTATAACATCTGCAAAGCATGATCTTCCAAATCACTAACTTGTTTTTTTAAACAGAATTTCAACTATCTCTGCACTCCGACTGATGATGGATTCATTCCCAAAGTATCTCTAAACCCGGATTTTTCGTTCAGCGCTGCCCGAAAGGCTGTTGCTGAAATCAAAGAGAGACTCGAAGAACTGGGCAGAGAGGAACTCCTGAAAATTTCCAAATCAGGTCTGTAAACACACATTGTCGTTTCTGCTCAATTAAACATCATTCACATCATTCCTCTCAATTTAAAACGGTATTATTAGGGCTAACTTATATCCAGTTAAAAAAGTTCTGTGCGACTTCCGTGACCTTACAGTAAACGGTCTAATCAGGAATTTACCAAGTATGAGGTCTGAGGTATGAGCAAACTCACATTATCCACGTGGCACATGACCGTGAACTGACACCGAGCCAGTTCACAAAGTAAATAGTACTTTGAATGGTGAACGTTGTATGGTACACAAACCGAACTGCTATGGAAGGTTTAGGTTTGCATCTAATAAACATCCTTATTCTTTCCTGAGAGGTGTTATATGTTGACACAAAGGTGCTGAAGCTCCGGCACGGAGTTTCACAAACAAATAAATGGTTTTTAAATGGGTGATTGGTTTGTGCTTTACAGTGAACGAAGTGCCTGTTTACACCCTGGAGAACCGTTCTGTGCGGGAGAGAAGCAGCCGAGGTAAGACATCAGAAATGTGACAGTATGTTGATTGCATGGATTTAAACATAAGTAATGAAAAATCATTAAATTATTATTATTTGTTTATTTAATAGTCAAGGAAGTTCTTGCATTAGACAGCGCTCCTCCTTCACAACCCAAAAGCAGGTCAGAATTTCTGAAATGTAAGTATGCTGTCTGTCCTCTCTCTCTCTCTCTCTCTCTCTCTCTCTCTCTCTCTCTCTCTCTCTCTCTCTATCTATCTATCTATCTCGCTCTCTTCTTTTTTCATTCTTTCATTTCCACTAACAACTTTATCATGATCAAGATTGTTGGAGCCAAAACTCATAAGGATGCTAGACCAGATATTAAATCATTTGAAGGCAACATACAGTAACAATTGTTGCTCGCTCACATCTATGGGCACTTTACAGGGTAAAATCTAAAAACAAATCAAATAGTAAATGGAGTCAAGTGAGACCCAGCGAGACCAATTAAATTTAAATTTAAAATCAGAATTTAAAATTAACCCCCCCCAATATTCTACAAAGGATAATTAACTAATTAATATCTTTATGATTTTTACCCACAGATTTCTGTCAGCTCCGACTCGATGCCAACACGGCTTATAAGGAGCTCCACTTGTCCGAGAATAACCGTAAAGTAACCAGAACCCGCAACGCACAGGCCTACTCGGACACACCCGAGCGTTTCGATAGCTTCGCCCAGGTCCTGTGTCGCGAGGCTCTGTCCGGCGGACGCTTCTATTGGGAGATCGAATGGAATGGAGAATTCTCAGTCGGAGTCGCTTACCGAGGCATAAGCCGCAAGGGCAAGGGTTCCCTCTGTCTGCTGGGGTACAACGACAAATCGTGGAGTCTACTGTGTTCCGATTCAGGCTATTCCGCCTGGCACGACCGGGTGGACAAGACCATTAATGCTCCCCACTCTCCGAGAATAGGGGTGTATCTAGACCACGGCGCGGGCCTGCTGTCCTTCTACAGCATCGGTGAGACCATGACGTGCCTCCATCGCTTCGAGACCAACTTCACCGAGCCTCTGTATGCTGGGTTTGGAGTCGGAACCTCAGTGAAGATCTGTCAACTGAAATGAACAATTTAAATAAATAAGAGATTTAAATAAAAAATAATGAAAAGTCCAGCATGAAGGAAAAAATATTTGTAGTTTTTCACTATTAGCAACTTTTATACACACTGTGTCATATTTTGTTATATATTTTTACTTATCAATTAAGCCATTGAGGTTGCTTTGAAAAAAATCTTTTGTAATTCACAGTCACCAATATGAATAGTTCACATTATAAAACACTACTTTTACACCACTGTATACCTTTATGTTGTTGTAAATATTTAAAAAACACTAAACCTTGTAATTCTCCAGCCATCAAGTATATTTGTCATTTGTGTTTTATGAATTTACACGATTCATCAGCTATGATATTTTAATTAAAGTTTTTATTACATTTAAAGTGTCTCCTTCTGTCTCTCCCTCGTGATTTATAGAGGATAGGTTAGACTGTACTATAAAAGTCATTATACTCTTTGCAAGAAAAGTAAATGTAGACAAAACTAGATCCGACTGTTTGGCTATTCCTGCATTCACAGCTGCATGTATGAGGCTTAGGAAGGAAACACGCTCCCAAACCCTTCCTTTTGCATTTTACAAAACCAGTTCCAGGATGACAAAGCTTCCACATATAATTATGTTTACTGAATCATTCCCACAGCTGTAAAATCTCAGTTCATTAATAAGACAGTATGTGTTTACTTTTGGGGACAAAACAGCCCTGATTAGTCAAGATTCTAATTAAGTACAGTTGGGGCTACAATAGACATCATGTGGATGAATATTTGACTGATATTGTGTAATGTGGCTTATTTAAGTGTATCACATTTTAACACAGAGTGGGTAGTGGCAAAGTGGATAGCACAGTCATCTAACAGCAAGAAGGTTTGATTGTTGTACCATGTAGAAAATGCTTATTTGCTTAAACTAAACATAGTGTGTGAAATTTTGAAATAGTGTGCGTACAACAAACACCACAAACGCCTTTGTCTGCAGAACCGCCCAAACCAGCATCTCTGGTTCGCCCCTGGATTCTTATTACTTTGACACTCCTACAGACCCTGAGCCCAAAGCAATAATACATTTTTTTTAAAATAGCATATTTTGCCAACAACATATTCATAACCAAATTAATAAAAACACTTATCACTCTTGCCAGGTTGTAGTGAGACTGTTTAAGTTAATGGGAGTTATGTAATCAGCTGTGTTCAGAAGAAAGCACACTTCTAATTGTCTGCTTGTATATTTACCCATCACAGCCTTCCAAGATGAAGCCTTGTCCATTCTCCCTGTTTCCTCCACAGCACTTCAATAATAAATAAATAGAGATGGGTGTGGGGGCTGCTAAGCTCGAGAGGAAACCACCATGAGCCCTAGTCCAACATTCTCAGTTCCTTTCCTTCCCGTTATAGTCTCATAAACACATTTTATTCACTACAGTTAAAGGTGTGGCCTGCACTTGGAAATCATTACAAATACAATATTGTTAATGCTCTGAATGTGTAGCAGTGTGAGTGGTACAAATTATTATTACACTAACAGCAATTAAAAATGTGAGAGAACAAAATTGGCACCAGTTAAAATATCAATGTGATTTCAATGTTTTTTGGCTGATCTTTGGTGTAACTTAAATATTCAACTACTAACACTTACTAGTTACTTACAACTTTTGTTTAGTTGTGTAGTTTGTGTTAGTTTGCTAGATTATTATGTACATGCATCAACCTTGTCGAAAATGTTACTTTGACCATCAAAGTGCTGTGTGCCATGACCATCGTTGAAGTGACAGTTTAGTTTGGCCTTAATTTGACCTTAAATAAACATTTTATAAAGAATAGTCTCAATATTGAGAACAACCATTAGGACAGTGTAGCCTAGTGGGTAGAGCGTTGGGCTGGGAACCCAAAGGTTGGGGGTTCAAATCGTAGCTCTGCTACACTCCGCTACACTGTTGGGTCCTTGAGCAAGACCCTTAACCTCCAGGGGGCGCTGTACTGTGGCTGACCCTGCGCTCTGACCCCCAACTTCCAGACAAGTTGGGATATGCGAAGAGAAACATTTCATTGTACTGTACATCTGTATATGTGTAATGACAATTGAATTTGATTTGAATTTGACATTTGCCAATTTTATTTAAACAGCATGTGTATATGAGATGCCCGTAAAAACTTTAGCAGGAATGAATACATAAAGTTAAAAGTCAATACAAATACATAACTGACTCTGGTACTTTCTCTTCTTCATGAACAGCAATCCCCGGGATGATTGTTCCTCCCATGTAGGGATTCTGAGCTGCTGAGGAGACACATTTTTTATCTGTTCCTGCTCTGAAACCCTCATGGTCTGGACCACCAAGATCTGCCAGCCTTCATGAGGACATAAAGAGGAAACCCTGACTTTGAAAACTCAGGACTTTTTACATGGAAAAGAAGGAAGGTGATGAATGTAGTGAAGGTGTTTTTTTTTCTAAATTAGTTTTTAAACTCAACACAGAGGACATTTTAAGGTCATTGTTCTGGCTTTTATATGGACCGTATCATACATGTACGATACTTTGGGAACACTTTATTGTGTAATGTTCCTGAAAGCTAAACATTCTGTAGCATTGATGTGGAAAAATTGTTTTATTTAACACATTTGCTTAAGACATTTAGAGTGCAAAACATTAACATAAATGCACAGGCCAAATATGTGATCAAGGCCAATGAAATGATTTTATTAATTTGTTTTGCTATCATTTTTTTTTACATTTATAACTGTACTTAGCAAACGTTTGTTTTGCTTGAGGTCAGTTTGGTTTGCCATGTCTTTAAATATATAATCAGCCATGAGCTAATATAATTTTCATACATGGAAAAGGATTAACATTCTAATAACGGGGGAAACATCATTATAATAATAATGTGTTAAATATAATTTGATGCCTACCTGTGCCAGAACGTACAAAATTAATTTGCCATGATGTTGCCATGTTTTAAATTAGTTTACACATGATACACAGTGTTCGTTTGATCCATCAGCAATTAGTACACGCCTGTAATTAAGACCAGGATTTCAAGTGTTATGTTTGACTTGAAAGAAACGCTCTGTGCTGATAAGGATCACCCATAATTCATTATTGGTGGCCATTACGGAAATGACATGAATATCCCGAGCCTGAGGATGTGAACATTTATCTAGCTCAGCAAGATTCTCCCCCAACAAAAACCCGAACAAATTAGCTTGTCCTCTATTTTGTACATATTTTTTGTTTGCCAAAAATTGTTAAATATATTTATATCGAAATGTCTTAAGGCAGCTTTTTTAATTTATGTCTGATGCATAAACTCCCACGATGAAACCTGAATGAAGCACATAAAAACGGTTCTGTAAAATATCCACATGTGTGCTGTATGAAATGTTTCTGAATTTTCTCACTCCCCTTATTCGATTGGTTACCTTTTTATACAGTATGTGATGTGCCGTTTTAGTCTCACTGTTAAGATATACCATACTTCATAAAAAGATTCGTATTACATTAATGATCATGTTTGCCATGCATTTATTTGAGATTCATTTCAAAACCAGTCATTGTCTATTTTTGTATAATTTGTATGTTAAAAGAATTTGTTTTCGTTTTCAGATGTATGGCAGAAAGTAGCATCTTATTCTGATAGCATTTAGTAGTGTAGATTTTTTTTATTATAGAGAAACCATATGAATATATAAATCTATACATTTTTTTATTTTCACATTGAAGCTGAAAGAAGTTGATCCTGTTAAATGAATAATATGCATGGACTCTTTTCTCTCTGAGTGGCAGTTCCGTTGTATGTGTTAAAGAGAGAAGGGGATTTTTGTATGAAATACTGTATGAATTTTGAAAATATGAAAATACTTTCTTTATCTTTTCTGTTTCTTTTCCTTTCCTCTGGCATTTATCTATTGCCATATTGCTTTATCTTGCTTTATCTTTCTCTATGAGTTCCTATATGCCTGCTTGTAAATCTGTAGATTTCTGTCTTTGTCATTTCACTTTACCAGTACCAGCAGTTTAGATGCCTTAACAATGCAAGCTAATGAGCAAACAATCACATGTACAGTTCCCGTCACACCATTACAAGATGCCATCGACTTTCTTAAGTGACGCATTTATGACGTCATAAAAAAGCACAAATTGGACAGTTTTTACATAAATACTATTTATAAGGTTTGGCTGTCAAAGCAGTGAAAGGTTTAATGATTTTTTTGTACTGTCCCGGATTATGAAGGATAAAGACGTTAACCTAACAGACAGACAAACTGATTCATATTAAATGTGTGTAGCTTTGTGTTGCTAGGGTATATGGGGTGCACTTTATAATTAATTTAAGAAAAAGAAATGCATTTTTATATCTTCTGTATTGTTTCTGCTATACTGTTATGTGATTGGTTTAACGATTTGAACCTGAAAGCCATATAGTTTAAGCCACAAGTTCATGTTCAGTGTGTGTGTGTGTGTGTGTGTGTGTGTGTGTGTGTGTGTGTGTGTGTGTGTGTGTGTGTGTGTGTGTGTGTG
>JAOTRQ010000032.1:122689-133269 GCA_028565875.1 Hoplisoma paleatum
TCGGTCGGTCGGTCGGTCGGTCGGTCGGTCGGTCGGTCGGTCGGTCGGTCGGTCGGTCGGTCGGTCGGTCGGTCGGTAGGTGATATAACTCTAAATACAAAATAGGGCTATTGACATATTGTTTCCTCACTTTGGTAACCACATACCATTATAATAACAGGCTCAATTGTCCATACTCTTTTTCTGTTGTATAATTAAGACTCGTCTTTGCCACAATTAAGCAGATAAACAACTTTTGGTGATAATATAATTTAAATGTATGTATACAAATGTGATGTAAATGTAAATGTGATGTATACAAACAGACCATGGAAGCAAGTTCAGCCCAGAAGCAGACATCTCCAACAACCCAACAATCCAACAATATATGGTTTCGAATTTATTACAGGTTACCACCACTTTTTAATAGCAATGATAGTTGTAATAACTGCATTAAAAAAATCTTTCTGGATAAGCTCCAGACCAAGCACATGCATAAATGAACATTTTTTGTATGCTTGAATAGAATTTGGGATCCTAACTGAAATAAAACAAGAAACCGTGTTGCCTTTCATCTTCAGCTTAACCCAAGGTTGACTGTTCAAACAGCTGTTGTAAAGGAAGGGGGGGGGCTTTAGCCATTAGCAAATGGATTATTGAGACATGACCAACACCCCTCATCTTTAGTCTGCACTCCTGCTGAGAGCCACTTAGCACACAAATCTGGTTTTAAACATTATGAATCCCTAGCTTTTGCTCTGTCTCTCTTACACACACACACACGCACGCACGCACGCACGCACGCACGCACACACACACACACACATATGCCTGTCCCATTCAGAGAAACCCTGGGGAGGCTGGCCTGAGGCTTGAGTTAAGAACTGATTGATAGATGACAGTTCGGGCACAGGTAAGCGTTAACATCTTTTATCATTGTTGACGTTCATAAACTGAATCTCTACAGAGTGGATTTGTCCACTCTCTAGCTTTTATGTTGACGGCGTGATGAATTATTACTGTACACACTTTAGTATGTTTAGCATTCAGTGCGTATGTGGCATCAAACTTGTGCCCTGTTGCAAAACTCGGAGCTCAGAAAAGTATATCAGGTAACACTACACCTCATTATCATTTTGGTCGTATAACGTATAACAGTACTATGTGCTCTCCAGGTTTACATATAATAGACATGACAGCTTTCATAAACCGTGATCTAATTTCACATACGTATGTCACATACTTAGGTGTAATGAGATTTAATATTATGAGAGTTGTCAAGACAATTACAAAGGTGCTATAAAGAGGCAAAACTACAGTGCACACAATAGTACATTGGGAACACATCAGCTCGAATCTCAGCTGGGCTGACCAGTCACATTAACATCGATTGGCCTTCATATAGAGGTGTAGATTTAGGCCGCATATGGACTCCTAACAGATCATGCATCTCCGACCTCCACTTGATGTCTTCCAAAACATAAGGTCTAAAAGAGTATATGTGTGCATATGTATTCGCTTAGTTTAGATGACAAAATGTATATGGCTGATGCTTACATCTGTTAACCACTGAGCAAATGGGGAAATAAGATGCACTTTAAATATAACTTACATATATAGATTAACTGATCAAGTTAATTTGGAAGAGAATGGAAAATCTTTAAATAAAATTGAACAAAAGTTGCCCTGTTACCCACACAGTCACATAAGTTCATTCTCACCGCACTATAGAAGTTTACATACTGCAGAAATGATCTCCCTTGGCTGCATACTTATATTTAATAACTAAAGATCAAAAAAGCTACATGAGCTAGCCCAGCTTATAGCTAAAATAAATTAATAAAGCTTAACATCTGAGGCTTCTTGAACGAACAGCAATAGAATCTAGGAAGAACTGAAAACTTCTTTATGGGGGAAAAAACAGGGGTCCCACTAGGGAGCTTGGGTAGAAAAGATAGAAAAGGGGCAACAAGGGACGAGTGAGACAAAGATAGCAAAACTTGAGAGAGGAAACAATGAAAAAGAATAACAAGCCGAGTGGAGAGGAGGAGGGGAGCTGTTGAAAGAGGAAGAGAGAGTAAGGAGGGGGTGGGGGGTCCTATGAGATATGTGATATCAAAAAGAGACGTTGGAGACAATGGGGAAGACACAAGGAAGGAGAAGAAAGCAACCAGGCTTGGAGATGGAGGAGGTACAGGTGGTAGTTGAAGGAAGGGGAGGGTCTTCCCAAGGGACATGCGTCTGTCAGTGCCAAACACAAAACCACCAGGGGCCAAGCTAAAGCATTGGGTAAGATTTGGAGAGTACGGTAAAGAGGGGGTGGGGAAGATGTATTAGCCCTGGCTCTCGTCACTTGCACAAATACTAACAGGTGCTTCGTGTCTTTTTGTATGCTGGGCACTCTGACATGTCTTTATATAAAGTAACTAAATATAAAGTAAAGAACCGTTGCTGGTCGCTTGGACGTTAGGGTCAGAGCTATGAGGTAGAACAAAAAACGCTCAAAAAAACGCTCAAATGTAGTCAGTACCCTATTCTAGTTATCACAAGAAATGTTTTAAAAAAAGAAAGAAACAGAAGTGTTGATCAGTACTTTTCTACTTCTACATCTTTTGGCTGCTCACATTCCAAGTTTTAACACTTGCTGCCCTTCATACGATGCAAAATTCAGTGGGTGAGTTTCTGCATTCTAGAGGCTAGAGACCTATCAAACAATTCGGTGTCTCCAATTATATCTTACTTATACATTGAATACAATGATTGTATATGAATTAGTACTATGCCCGTGCTTCACTAAGGTGTATACCTTGATAGAAACGTCCTTACTAGCTGACAAAGAGCAAAAGAACCAATTAACAAATCAAGTCTTGATTCCGTGAGGCTCTTGAGAGCACAATGTAGAGAGTCCAACTGGAAAGCTCGCAGGATACCCCTGTACATGGCCAATAGTGGGGAGTTAGACGCAGCGTGGGGACGAAAACTAGACTGCTGTGTTTGTGACTGAAACGTAGGGAAATGAAAAGTGGCCCTTGACCTTTTGGCAAACACATATTCCTGGCCTGTAGAAGTAATGATGCAACATAGAAAAATGAAAACCGGATCCAAAATTGCAGCGTTGTTGGGATTCAGGATGATGAAGAATTAGTAATAAGCCAGTGAGTGAGGTTTATTTATAGATACAATGTACGATGTATTATTGTCTTTTTGCCATGTGAATTCCCGCATTTACATAATGCACGTAATATCCTGCATTAGTTCCAAGGCCATGACAGGGAATGACAGAGCCAGATTTTAGCAAGTGAGAGCTTTGGCATTTACACATACTGTATATTATATAGACAGACAGACAAATAGACCTAAATATAAATATATTATAGTGTATGTACAGTTCAATTTGCCATACTCCAATCTCTTTGTATGGACAATCAGTAAACACTGTCCAGCAATTGTCCTAAGTATTAAATTTTAAAAAATGGCTAAATGAGATATTAACTTAAACACCTCCTTTTTGTACAATGACTAAGTACAGAATAGAGTTCCATACATTCGCTCTTATTTGTGTGTGTGAACCAATAGTAGGTAAACCTAAAGCTGCCATGTCCGATAATTTTATGTCTTATTTCAGATTAGCCTGTCAAAGAGTCATATTTTAACTTTATGCATCCTTACATGTTTTTGTCCATCCTACCGCAATGTAGATCGGTATAAGTCAGCTGGATTTTGCACTGCAGACAATTCTTATGAATGTGAAAGATTTATCTGACAGAGATAGACGTAGCGAAAAGGGCAAAGACATAAATCGGGATTTACTTCATAGCTCTACCTTTGACTATATTTTGTCTGAAAAAAATCTTTATTCTATTTCTTTTCTTTTGTCTCAGAATAACTCAAAGCAAACTGATTAGTTACAAAGTTTCCATCAGAGGACTTTAAATTTCATACGAACTGCACAAGTCATATAAAGATTATTAAGTAACCAGTAAAAATGTATAAAGTTATTATATTTGTCTAACTATCTCTCTCTATCTATCTCCCTCTCTTTTTCCTACATATTTATATATATGGTAACATTTTGATAAACAAGAAAGTCAGTAAGTAATTGTGGTCAAGACACAAACTACAGTGGTACTCTAGTGGGTAGTGCTTTGGACTATCTATTGATGGACTGTTGGTTTCAATTCAGGCTCTGCTATGCAGCTGTAGTTGCACCCTTGAGCAAGGCCCTAGACCAAACTTTACCAGCAACCTTACAATCACAAGCCCGATTCTTTAATTGCCAGGCAACGACTGTCCTAGTATTATTGTAGCAATTAAAGCAACCGGTTGACCCTAGCCACTATGAGGAACAAACCCTTGCATTGTATACATAGATGGGAAGGAATCAGGATGGGTATCCAGCATAAAAAAGATGACAAATCGATTATGCTGATCACGATTCTGTGGCGACCCAGATAGAAGCTTATTGTAACAAAGCAGCCAAAGACTGCAAGCATGCTTAATGTGTCAACTTAAGGGTAAAGGTTTTAGCAGAACATAAGACTGGCTAATTTTATACCGTACATGTAATGGCATCTGTTTAACGATTCAGAATGCAAGGAGCAAATGCAAAGTCGTGTGATCAGAACACCCACAGTCAATGCTGCCACATGCCCCTTGAACACTGGAGCACCTCTTGTTGGGTTTGATGCATATTCTAATTACTGTGGGTAATTTGCTGTGAGCCAGACTTAATGAGAGGGACTGAGGGACCTAATGGATGATGGAAACTGCATTTAGTAGCTCAGCTCTCACCAGTGAATAATGGCACACAAACTCTGTTAGACTCTGTTAAATGATATATTTATGGCTTTCTGTTGAGCAACATTTTTTAACTGGCATACATTATCATGCTTTTAATTGCTATGGCTAAAAAACAAACATATTCTTTTCTTACAGCTGTGACTGCTGCCAACTGGCAATGATTCTGCCTGACAGATGAGAGAGGAGAGATGGCGGCATAATGAATGCAGACCCATTAGCGCAGGTATCAGTGTGCTTTTGAGCAGTTTATTTATTCATTTTTTTTTTGCCAAAGTAATTATTTAGAAAAATGTTTTGTTTCTGATTAAAACATTGCGAGTTTGATAAATGGAGAGTGATCACAGTAAATCCCTGAAGCTAAGTGAGCAGATCGTGGGTGCAAAGCAATACTACATTCACAATCAAAATAATTCAACCTCAATAACAACATCGACTGGTTTTCAGTTGTCTGCAGTAAATCAATCAAACCAAAACTATTTTAATAACTCAAATCAAACGAGTAATTCCAACAGTATCTCAAAATTTAATCCAAGGTTTGATAACTATCACGGTCTCAGAATTATTCAATTCTTTGAAAACAATTTGGAATTTCCTGATTCTTGATTGAAATCTAGAAAGCATTTGCTTTATTCCACAGTCCTACTGCTGATCTATAAGCACCAACGTTGTATTACTTCATCTCTCCACATGACAGATTCTTGATTTGCAATCTCAAAGTTTGTCTGTTGCCACCAAATCTTTCTGGAGGTCTTTTGCAGTCACCCGAAGAATTTCGACCTGTCACAAATCTTCTTCTGAAGCAAATGAACAACTTGAACTCGCCAAATTAAGTACCTCTCTGCTGCATGGCACCAAGCTTTTCACTGGCTTCCTGTAACCGCATGTATTCAGTTCAAAAATAGATTAGCACCAAAGTATCTTCAGGGTCTAATCAAATGCCACTCAGTACCACACAACCACAGAGCTTCTACTCTGGTTCGACCTGATCCTCAACTCAAGAAAGACAAGCATCAAGATTCTTCTCTGTACTCGCTCCCAAGTGGTCGAACGAGCTTCCATTGTCTGTCAGAACTTGTGAGACACATTCTGTCTTGAAAAAGTGACTAAAAACTCACCTCTTCACCAAGCAATTAAGCTAACTCATGACAGTACATTGTTTCTTATCACACATAATTCATTGTTGCACAAGGTTCTATTATATAATATAAACTTGTGTCATTTGAATCTCTTATTCACCTCAATTGCATGTTTTTAGACATGCTGTGTAGAGTTTTTATATGAAAACTCTACACAGAAAGCACCCAGGCCACCCAAACCTAATATCATTGCTATGAAGCGAGAGATATACCCACTTAGCCTCCATGTCACCTGCTGTAACTAATGTATACAGATATGTGCATCATGTTGGTGGTGGGTAAACTATGCAAAACTATTTCAAATTAAGCCAAATATGGCTACAGGGTTAATAGCACTAGTGACGCTAGTGCCAGTGCCTACTGCTTTTAAAGTGAATATCGATTCATTTGACATGAATGAAATTTTTGTTTCAATCTAAATTGTAGGATTCTTTCTATGTGGCCGGGGAATAATAAACCTACGGACCATGACGATCTGTGGCCTGGTGCTTGGAGGCCGTGGTTCTAGAGCACTGTTACTACTGGTATTGGTCTGCTTTAAAGAATAAAAAAATATTATTATTGGGATATTTGCTATGAGTACCAGACACGTAGTATTGTAGATTAACACAATGTGAACATGTGAAGCTAAATTATGGTTTATTGTGTTGAGTTTTTGTGGAGTTTAAAGTAGTTTCATTTCATTCATTCGTTCATTTATTTTTACTCGTCTCTTTATCTTGGTTGAGATAAGTCCATGATGCTTTAATGAACCCTGAATGTAGTGCCAATCCATTACAGGACAGCACACACACATACTCACAAATCACAATTTACTTAGTAGTCGCTCCATCACACCTAGGGGCGACGTATTGTAGCCAATTCAGTGTGTTCATGTTTATGAGGTGGTAATTTAGGTACCCAGAGAAAATACACTTAAGAACCCACACAGAGGATTTCTGTATAGGCATTGAAACAAATATCTGACCAGAGTTGCCAGGACTGAAGTTAATGTGCAACAGTCTTATTGTTTGTTTTTTTTAATGTCCTTTACATTGCGTTTTAGATTTAAAGCAACACAAAGACATCTTTGACTCATATAAACAAGTTGTGGCTCTAAAGGACATCTGAGCAAAGACCCATATTACTCTTTGATACATTCTTAATGGGGTCACAAGCGTGGCATGTCTGGCTGAGTGAAATCTCGAGCATCCTATTGATGGAAAGCACTTTGATTGATGCTTCACATGTTATGTTTTCTATTCATTTAATTATGTTTCTTAAGCATCATTAAGTGCCATTATATTGTAATAGGAGAAATGCAGAGTCACAAGTCAAGCTAATTCGTGATTAATGTTGTGTATCACGGAGTACAAATGCAAGATTTGCAATTTAATGAGACAATTCTTTATTTAAATGCTGAATTGGTAAGAATGCAAATAGTGACAGAAATTAAGGCAGTTTAATGAGAAGTGGCAGCGAGTTAAAAAGAGATGAATCAACAGTGTTTATTCTCAATAGAAACATATTCCAGCTGCCCTTTAAACACTATACACGTCCCTGTGAAAGGAATTGTGGTTCATTGCAACAGAGAGATATTTTCACATTTAGCAAATACAGAGAGAGAAAATGAATGTGACTGTTTATTTTGATTTTCTCTTTCCCTTAGTGTCCGTTTCTTTCTTCAGTATCTCGCTTTCATTCTAATGTCTTCATACACTTGGCTTCGTTTTGTCTCTTTGTCCATCCGTGTCTGCTGTCTATCTCTGTTGGGTATCTTATTGTGCAATATCTCTCATTCTGTGCTCGCATTTTTTTCTTTCCTTTTCTTGGCAAAGTTTGCACCCAGTTCCTGGCTCCTCTCCTTCAGCCTGAAGGGCTTGTGAAAACCTCGTGTTTACAGGCCCTGTTGCCTACAAAAAAATCAGCTACAGATTGTCATTAATCTCGGCTTGTTGCTGTTGTAGCTCAGCCAATGAAGCGGTGTGTGACCACGGCACGGCCCAATCCACTTTGGAGCCAAAGCTGCCAAGGTGCTGTTTAACCCTGGTGCAGCGGAGAGGGCACGCACATATAACTCTTCCTAATGTATTGGCCCTCTTGCAGGTCTCGACAAGCCCCTTCTGCTTGCACGCTGCTATTTGTTACTGCTAATTTGACGTGTTTACGGCCTGCCTTCCTTATATTAGATACTTAAAGGAATCGATTGGGCTTAAATCGAAACACCTACAGCCGCTCCGGCACATCAATACAGAGATGAGTGCTTAATCTCAAGGACCAAGGAACTCTGCGTCCTGAGGGAGCAAACTTTGCACGTCTAATTTATATATGTATCCCAATTATGGTCAGACCTACTTGTTTGTGCAAGTGTTATGTGCTTAATGGAGAGGTGAAGAGGACTGTGATTTAGCTCCCAGGCTGGGGAGATGAAAGGTACTGTAAGTGAGTAATTCTGTCTACTTGAGCTGTGTGATCAGACGCTTTTTTCATCAATGAGCTCTCGTTGTGTCGTTTATTGTACAAAGAATAAACTTGATAGAAAATATTTCCCATGACTTTTAGAAAGGATTGATTATAATAAGTCATTATATGGGGGGTTGTGCACTCGAGTCCTTGAATGTAATAATACCAGGGAGAATGCAAGCTAGTTTGCTCACAAATCAATAGTTACAGATGCTTTATAAACCAAAAACTGCTCAAAAATTAAGGGAACACTTAAATCACATGGATCAAGGGTTGGCAAAAAATCTTGTACATTGTGCTGATAAAAAAAAATTGTAACTGAAGTACACAATGTTGCCATGGAGATAACACATATTACTCATTAAAAGGGGCTGTAGGTTTCCAAAAATTTGTTTAGTTCAAGAAACTTTATTGTCTTCAGAGATGATCTCTGGAAAACAATCAATTTATTTTTATGAAGTGTACGTCTTTCACATTTATCAGAAATTGGTCCATGTGTCTAGAATGTCAGTTTTCACGGCCTCAAGTTCTCTTATGTACAATAAAATGTTTGCTGTGCTGGGGACACGGACAAATCCAATAAATATGGCAAAGCTCTTATTTTCTCCTAATCCTAACAGTGTGCCAGGCCAAGATGTCTTACATGTCAGCTGTGGGACACATGCTGTAGGTTGCCTATCCTTAGTATAGATCTGTCTATCTATTGATTTATCTATTTATCTGTCTGTCTGTCAACCATCTACCACTAGACCTGGATTCAAAAATCACACCTACTTGCGCTCGGGGACTGTACAAAAATCAATTGACCCACAAGAGAGCAAACTACGACCTCTTCTGGCTAATTAACTCATCTACACAAGAGTTGAGGAATGGTACTGATCAGTGCGTGACTCATAGCTAGTGGTGTGGATTTTATACACCCTGGAATTACCTTGAAAAAAAAGCCTCCTTGATATTGGACTCAGGGTAAATCAATGCTAAATCAGCATCTGATTAGCTGCTTTTATAATCCGTACATGATAAATACATTTTATTTTTGTTTTTCCCCAAAAGCAGGTCATCGTAAATGTGGACTGAGTAGCTGGCATTCATCACACTGTTTTTATCTTTTTTTTGTTGTTGTTGATGGTGTGTTGCACATGCCTTTATAGAGTAGATAAATAGCCGTTGTGTTCCAGTTTTCAGCTGTTCTCTGGGGATTCCAATGCATTTTTATTTTTTGCATTTCGGTGATGCAATATTCTAACTTTTCCACCTTGTTCAGGTATTAAAACATTTTTTAGAGATATTTGGATCTTTTTCTAAATTGTGAGCCTTTCAAATCACATTATTTAATGCAAATGCAAAAAAATGGTGACGACTGTAAACAACATTCTAGAACTGTTTGTTTGTAGATGGGATAGGTTAAACAGAAAGTGAACATTTATTTGTAGAAGTTGAAGTAATACGCAGAAAAAATTAGTACTAATAGGAAATCTACTTTGAAACATGGCAAATTGTAATAGTTAAAATTTGGTGTTTTTTCCTGTTTGTACTGATCAGTATCTATAAAATCACATGAGAAGCATAAGGCTGGCTCGTGTGGTTCTAGCTCAGATTTCTAGACAAGTTATTGCTCCAAGTTATGTTGTGTATGGGCCTACAGAGGGGGGACCAACTCATTGCCTTGCTAGTTCAAAAAAGATTTTGTAATGATTGCATCTATTTTGAAAGACCACTAAGTTTTTAGAAAGGCCGTAAGAACAGGGAAGGACCATCCAACTCATCTTATGAAAGCAGATAGCCTTCATGAAAAGTTTCAGAAAAGCAGGGAATTAAAATGATGAGATTCAAGGATGTGAAAGTAATTCATGTCTGACTAAGTGCCCGGAAATTCACGGAATGGGTAAGCTGCACCACACACATGCTAAATCCCATACAACTTTCTTTTCACAAGTGATGTAATGTTACATTGCTTAAATAGCAATAGTAATAGGTGGCTTAGTGGTTAGCACTTTCACCTCAGGGCACTGGGTTCGATCTCCAGGTGGGGTGAACCCTGTGCTCTCTCTGTGTCTGTGTGTGTTTTCCTACCAAGGCACTTTTCCAAAGAAAGAACTCTATTTCCTGAACCAGTTCAGTTCTGGAGACTTAGAGTCGGTGTTCCGAATGTGTGTGTGTGTGTGTGTGTGTGTGAGAGAGAGAGAGAGAGAGAGAGAGAGAGAGAGAGAGAGAGAGAGAGAG
>JAOTRQ010000032.1:136036-150155 GCA_028565875.1 Hoplisoma paleatum
CACACACACACACACACACACACACACACACACACACACACGCACGCACACACACACACACACACACACACACACTTAACGTTTTGTCTTAAACCCAGTATCAATTTGACTTATGGTCTATCAACACCCCTTTCTAAGCCCATCTGCGCCAGACCTTATTTTAATGTCTTATCTATAATAAATCAGCAAGATTTGATTAGTATCAAGATTTAGAGATCCCTGTAACTCAGTATTTTGGTAGGTTTTTGAATTTAGAAATGTTATCTTTATTCAAATGTGTTATGGAATATATACACACTGGTGTGTTTTGTATTTTGCTTTTTGAACTTTTGGTTTGTGAATCATCAAATTATTTAAGTTTTGTATTAAAAGATTATGCAATGTTTCAAAGAATATGCAACAGTGTATTATATGAAAAAGTCCTAGACTTCATTTCCTTAATACTGCATTTTGGTGTTGTTATAAATCAATATCAGGTATAACAAAGCTCCATAAAATTGGTAATATTATTGGTAATATGTTGTACAGAAGAAAATGATTACAATGAAGTCAGATGTCTGTTCCTATGTGTTTACAGCTGTGAACTAACACAATGAGTTGGGAATAGAATCTATATCTATTTATTTTAGTCTTGAACTGATGTAAATCTGAAAAATGAAATCACAAAAGTAAAGTACAATATTTTTCTAGTCCCCAAACTATCAATCCCTCTGATTTTTTGCTTCCTCCTTTTTGTAAGTCTTGGTAAGACGCCAAACAAAAGCACCATAATGTGTTGGGAAATCATAGCATTTTATTGTGAGCATGTGGAAATGATTTACGTATAATCTCTGGTAATTGTAACTCTGATGCAGGCAAGGTCTGGAATTCATTTTCATTACTGTCCCGACTGATTGAGTTATTATATCGCATTTGCTGTGCAATAAACAATGATGTAGGTATCTGAAACTTGAGGCTGTTAAATTGATTGTTCATTAACATTGAGGAATACTGTTCCAACTCATTTTAAACATTTCTTCACCCTCTAAATTATATTTCTTATAGTTTACCTACAGTTATCTTGCATAATCTTTCACTGTAAGATGCACTAACCAATAACTGAAATTAAGATCAAATGTCAACCAATCAGAGTCTTTAAATAGTTGACCCCTTGGCCAACTGTCTGAGAGTCAGGCCATGATTATCTTGTACATTTAGGCAATTAGGTGAACACCACTATAAACAGAGATGTAGTTACAGGCATTAATAACCCTCCCTGTTGAAATACAGGCCAGCGAGGAATACTATCCAGCTGCCTTCTGACTTTAATATCATGGCCTGGGAACGATGCAGATTATAGAAACATAACGTCCTGCGAGTTGAGAGGTCCTGTAAGGACTAGTGTGACAGAGAAGTCAGTAAGTGTAAATACTTGTACATGCCATGCAAATTGTTAAACCTGTATGGAACAATCAAAACTAATTGTGCATTATCTTATAATAAAACATTTTTATATTTTAAACAGCATATAATTCCACATTTATTAGTATATTTAGTATGTAATTCACAATGCAAGCACAATAATCACTCGATAAAATTAAATTGTGACAAAAGTTTCAATGTCAATTCTTTTTAAATCCTGTAGTGTTGTAAACAGAGATGTTGACAGATTTCTGTAACGATATTTGTCATGATTAATGGAATAATTAAGTTTTACCATTTATGAAAAGATATAACATATATATAGTTATATACATATCTGTGAAAATAAATTTCATATTTCAAAAATATAATACAATATAAAAAATTCTCCATCACTTTCTATTTGTACATTTTTGCAAAGATTTGAAGAATAAATTGCATTGAACTGTACAGCTGTATATGTGTAATAATAAATAACGGTATTCTATTGTATTTTATTATTTGCAGCACTTTAAATATGTGCCACTTTGACTGACAATAAAGTGAACACTACAAATAAGATAAAGCTTTTTTTTAAATGTGCCTTTAAATTCTACTTGAATTATGCTTTAGGAATTTAAAACTTCTTTGCTTTAAGGTTATGTATAAGTGGGCATGAAATATTGATATCTTAAAAAATATGTAAAGTAAAGGATCTATAAAAAGAGTCCTTGGTTTGTTTTGATCTGTAAAATAAATAAAAGAAGCTAAAATGGTGACATGAATTACATTTTACACATGTACTACAGTCACCATTTATTGAATACCTGACACAGCAGGACGATGACTTAGTCTTGTTTATATTGTGTTTAATGAGGCATGAAAATTGCCCAATTCACCTACCCAACCAAACCCCCAACTATGGTCAATTTGCTTCAAACACAACGGAACACTTAGTTCTGAGTATAATGAAGACAGATAATTACACAATATCAACCCCTCATTAGTATACCTTAACTGAGACATAATGAGGAATTCATTAGCATTTCCACATTCCTCTGCCCCTCATGTCTTGAAGGCACAAATTCAGCATACATTATTTCTGTTCCTCTCACTGTCAAAGAAACTTTGCTTTCTCTCATCCCTTATCTCTGTCAGCCACTCATGTATCTCTTCCTTTCCCATTTCTTATTTCATTCTTTCTCTAGCTCTTCATCTTATACTTGACCAACGAATCTAGCATCCCCCCTTAATGATTTAGCAGAAGAACATTGACACAGTCTAAGCAAACTCTAGAAGACCCAAGATGAGACTCCTATTAAACAAAAAGCACTGACTGTAAGGTGATATATCTGTTAGCAAATCGAAAATGTAATTGGGTAATACGTGTGATAAAGTTAAGACTTATGCTTAATAGAGACATAGGTCAAGACATTAAATAAAATGCTATGTACAATAATATTATGTCTAATTTATAGCATTACTGCTTTAAAAATGTAGAAAGCAGCACTGTATTCCAACATTTACATCCAGTAACTGAAAATTAATAATTGCAAATAATAATGTGTGAATAAATGAATACAATTGTAAATGAACAAAATTCTTGAACAGAGATGACATATCACCGACTGTCTTCTGGCAATAATATTAATTAACATTTGTTCCTTCAGATCTCTGTATTGTAAGACAAATTAATTAATAAATGTAATGTAAATGTAATGTAAAATCTTATTTCGCTTGATACATTAGTCAGTGAATGATAGACCAAAGACACCTTTAATTGCCTTTTTCTATTGTGTCTCAATTTATTTCTGAAAAGCCAAAGCACACACTCTGCTTTTTTATGATTGATGATGCTGCAAAGGAGCTTTAGCTTCAGTAAGGCATGAGGTACTTTGATTAACGATGCTGTATGGGATCTCTCATGAGCCCCAGAGAATAATGGACTTGTGTGGAAACAGCTGCTTTGGTAAGACATAGGGAGCTCCAGGCTGGAAGCGTCATGCCGTGGCCCATGGACCTGTCCAAAAGTCTGAACAAGAAGAGGTGGCAGAGCTGAAAAGAAGCTACAAAACATCCTATAGAGGGGGAAAGCAATGAAGAATTAAGATGACAATCTTGTATCCACCAGCCATTGTTTATATTCAGGAATGCTGTAAAGGGGGATCGGTGCTGATGACTCTAAGGGCCCTGGGTAGACAAGTAACCCAGCGAAACAAATGGTGAAACAAAAAAATAATAATAAAATCACTGGGCTCAATACATTATATCAAGAAGCCCAACACTTGCACTGACATGTACTTCACTACATATAATGTACGTTCCAAAAGCTACAGACCTAAAAGTGTATACGGACCATTTTTGTCTTACTTGTCTTACGTATATATCAATATTAGGCATCCATGTACCTTGTTCTGTTGTTGTCTTTATACCAATAATACTCATTAATGAGTCACACGTTGAGCCACATGTTGATCTATAATCACTGTCACTTCTGAGAAAGCTTCTAACATCTAATAATACGCACTAAGTTTGTAGCAAATTGTGTCAATTCAATCACATGATCATGTCCATTAGAAGGCACGGATATGCTGGAAATGATTTTTCGTTTTTGTCATAGACTGAATGACTTCTGATGAGAATAGTTACCAACAACTTTGCAAGACGAATGTTTGTAATGCATCTTTCCTTTTTAATCAATGAACACCACCAGGGAGTTTTTTTTTCATTATTGTAGGTTTGTTTTGGCTGTAGGTTAGGTTATGCATCATTGGGTTTTCTTGCTTTGGTTTGGATGTGTTATTACTGCTGCGGACCACTATAATAATACTTATACAATAAAATAGAAAATAACTTTGGGATTGTAATGTGATGTTTAATGTTGAGTGTGATCTAATGGCATTATTGGTGCTTTCATGTGTATTTATATATATCACACATTGTGTTAATAAGTGCATTTGAGACTTTATGAAATGCATTTGGATTAGGAGTCTAGGAGATTAGATGAATCAAGTAGGTTAAAGGAGAAGTATGGTGTGAAATGGACTTGAGGTGTGTTAAAACACGACAAAGTGTACAATCTTTTGTTAAATAGCCTACCTCTGTTAGTCCCAAGCATTCCGAAATACAGTGCTTACAACAGGCTTACAATTATATAGCAATGCCCAAAGTAGTGCCATGCTTCATTGATAGAATTACGGGCCCTGACATTTAAAACAAGGCACAAAGAACTTTGAAAATGCACAGTTCATTGTAGTTTATTTAAAAGATTGTTTATACAGACAGTACTATAAAAAAAGGGAAGTATAAAGACGACAAAATGCAGTAGCATCTAACCAGAAGTGCAAAATAGAGATTATTTACATACAAACAGTTAAAATACAAGGTGACAGTGATGTGAATGTAGTATTGATCAAAATAATGTTAACATTGAGGGCAGTGAAATGAATATAGCATATAGATAGTATTTATGTATTTATATTGATGATACACAATTACATTATAGGAGATTAGAGTTGCTAGATTAATGTGTAACATTATAGAATATGTCAGAGTATATAAATTATAGATGTTATATTGTGCAAGTAATGCAAGTGCTGCAGTAATGTCATGTGCAGTTAGCTAACATACTATTGGTATATAAAGTGTAGATATACAGTTGAGGATGATGAGGGTTCAGTATCCAAATGTGCCTAGGTTTGTTACTGAGAGTTCAGCAGGGTTGTGGTCTGAGGGAAGAAGATCCTCCTGAGTCTGCTGGTACGAGAACGAAGGCTCCTGTACCACTTGCCAGATGGAAGCAGAGTGAATAGTTTACAAGTAGGATGGGAGACATTCTTGATAATGTTCCTTTAAAGAATTAATGTCGATTGATGAGCACGGACAAAACTACAGCTGATAAATCACGTGTTGTATGGTGCTTTGTATTCTCATATAGATAGTCACTATATTTTCAGCATTTTTTGTTTGTTTGTTTAATGTGTCAGATGAAAAGAGCTTCAATAACATAATACGCAACAGTGTTTTAAATATAAAAACTGTAATTAATTTGATTCGTTGTTACCAAAAATAAGAAAAAGAAGAACTCAGTTATTCTCATCACTGCAAATGACCTGCCAGACCTTCCTGTGCTTGCTTTGCGGCTTCTTGCCTCTATATAAGAACCTCTATTGGTTGTCGACAAGGTTTACGTCACTATTTGTGTGAGCCAAGACTTAAGAATCATGATAATATTAAACATGTTTAAAAGACTGACTTTCAACCCACAATCCTGACTAAATTACACTGAACTATCTAGATGACATGAACTCCGACAGCATGTTGCTTTAAATGTTGGTCAGCTGTATAGCGACTTTCAAAATGGTCCTGACTGGACAACCAAGGTTTGATTGATTTGCATGGGCAATGCTATGTCCCTAGTGCTAGCATTGTGAGCTAACCCTAACCCTAACCCCTAACCCTAACCCTATAATAGTGATATATTTCAGAATTCTGGGCCAAACACACAAAATTTTGCTGAAGATATTCCACAAAAGATCGTACTTGTTATCTTGTTTTGTTATATTCTAAGTCCATATCACACTGGGCAACTACTTTAATGTATAGTTCAGCTAGTATAGGTATGGGGCAGTATAGACGAGTCCTATACTGCACAGAGCTTATTGTGCCCCAGCAGGCATTATATGAGAAAAAGGCGACTGATAAAGCAAAACAGAACTAGTTGGTATCATTTATTATTATAATCATCATCATTATTCATATCAACATCATATCATTATTATTATTATTATTATTATTATTAATTAAAAGAAAGAAATTAATTATTAGAATATTATATTTATAAGAATATTATAGCAGTCTGTTATCTTTACTTAGCATTTACAGCATTTCAGTTTAAGAAACTAAACATCACGTTAGGTAAATAGAAGAACTATAGGCATTATATTAGCCCAGTTATTTTTGTACATTAGATTGAATTATTTTTAATATATTTATATAACATTTTCAGTCGACTATTACAACATGCATGCTAGTAACCCTTTTTGAATAGAATTGATTTAGAACTGAGAGAGAATGAGAGTCTCCCCGATGATGTATGCATAGAAAGATGTAAATGGAAGGGTAATGGCTGTCAAATCTTGACAGCTTTAAATAGCCTTTTAGTTTGCTGTGTTTATCTGTCGCAAGAAACATTTGTAGAGCAGGTGCAGACAGCTGAGGCAGCAGGACACATAATCATCGGAAATTCTCTTTCTCTCATGGATGTTTCACATAGCCTTGCCTCAAATAAGCTGCCTAAACAGCTCTCTATCTGTCAGAAGAACAAGACACACTCTGCCATAACCATCTTTTTATTGCCAATCATGCACTTGCTAGTCTACACACACTGTACGCTTATGGAAGTGGTAACTGGGATCATTTGAATTGACTAAAAGTTTTATTGAATTTACTTTTGTTCTGGGCTGTATTGTCTTTTAATTTCCACACACAAAAATCAGCAGATTGTTGACTGATTAGACATTACACCAGATGCCTTTCCTTACACAATCAACACTAATTTTATTTTTACTATAATGCATCTTAGTGGCAAGGTACCTGCATAACATAACTGCATGTTTTGCAGACGATGCAAACTTCACACAGAAAGAATTCAGACCTCCTCATCTGAGGATCAAACCCAGTGCCTTGAGCCTGAGCTATCGTTCCACCCTGAGGAAGAAATAGTCATCTGTGTTAATTGTTTATTGTTTTCAACCTTTAACTGACAAAAGTGGCAAAAAAAGAATTTCAATGTCTTTACTTCTCAGCGTCACAGTACTCTGTAAATACAACAAACAATTACCTCTCTTTAAACTGAAGCCGATGATAATATCACACGTGCACCAATGGTGAAGGAACCATCGCCAAACATCCAACCCAAAGTAGCACAATAGCTGACCATTAGGAGTGGATCTGAGAGGCAAGCATAATGTGTCAGGATGGAAGAAGAGCCCCACCATTTCAATTCCAATGAAGAATTTGACACTTTGGACCCCTAATTCATAAGATGCTACTAAGATTCCGGTACATTGTGATATCATGGACAGACACCACCTGTATCTGTTCTGAGCTGCGTGTATGTGTGTGCGTGCGTGCGTGCGTGCGTGCGTGCGTGCGTGCGTGTGTGTGTGTGTGTGTGTACATATCATCTCCCATATACAACTTTGCCCATCTCTCCATCTCTGAAGATTGCAATAAGACTTACCAGTAAAGCAGAAGAATAAACTACAACAACTGCTACAACAGTGGGAAATTTTGGAGACAAACTGGCTATATATTCTTTAAAACAGGAAGTCTGCTGAACATCTGTTGGCATAATAACATGGTTGGAAAACAGCAGCTGACTACTTTCTCTCCACACCTCTTTAGTGTGTCTGTTTATTGGGATTTTAACGTCATGCTTTATACTTTCGGTTACATTCATGGCAGGAAACAGTTATTCTTTACACAAGTTTGATAATCACATCAACAATACAATGCATTACACATTTTTGGACTGTTGAAGGAGACTCAGAGTAAACCCATGCAGACACATTCGGAGAAGAGGCAAATTCCGTAAGGAAAGAACCCAGGACCATCTTCATGATATTAACAATCTTTAGTCTAGTACAAAGTCTTCCTGATGGATGACGTCCGATCTTTGTACTATCTAGCAAAATTAATCAGCATTGTTGTTTATCATGATTATAACAGCCACTCACTGTAGTCTGTTATAATCAGTTGTGGGCGGTTGTACACACCACGGTGGCGTAGTGATTGGCCTCACAGCAAGAAGTCCCGAGTCAGCACCGGGGGGGGGTTTCTGTGTGAAGGTTGCATGTTCTCCCTGTGTCCATGTGGGTTTACACCGAGTGCGCCGATTTCCTCTTACAGTCCAAAAACATTCAGGTAAAACTGAAGAAACCAATTTATCCATGACTTTTTGATTTTTTTTAAATAAAAAAATCTTTTTAATAAGATTTATCCGATATGTGATGACCGTTTACTGTCATGGATATGACCTAGGGTTTCAGACGTGAAATAAAATCCTCAATAAATACATAATAATAGTATCTGTTGTGAGTTCTGAACTTTTTCGGTGCAAATGTACCAATTTCTCATTATATCTTTAATTGTTAGCACAGCAGTCAACTTGTACTCATCTTTCTTCTCTTCTACTTGTTTTCTACCAAAACCCCCAAATTATTAAAAGTAAAATGTATTAAACTAGCTAAGAATTAAAAGTCAAGTGTAGGTGTCAAGTGAGTCGGGTTTATAACATTTGATCTAACCACTACCATGTGTCACCAAAGCTATATAACACCCATTCACATGCACTCTAATAGTCCACTAGTGACTAAAGAAAGCTAAATAAACTATTGAGTGGCTGTTAAAATAAATCTTATCCTAAATGACAAAAGTCCTCAAACACACTATGTCTATTAAAACCAAAGCTACCATTATACACCCAATTCCATTGCTAATGAACAATATTAGCCTGGATTCATTCTCTTGGATGCTTCTAGGTTCAACTCTCTTTGGAATAGCTGATGCTGTGTTTTCGGGGGTCTTTAAAGTTAACCTATGTTCAATGTGTATTTATCAAGAGCTGGCCACCATTTGGGAATAACATGAATTAGGCCTCGGTGGAAAGATGTGACACCTGTCTCTAACTCTTCTACTTCTAGTTGACCTCTCAACCAATGAGAGCGCAGCCTCGGGCTGGAAGAAAAGTGAGACGTGATTTGTTTGTAATTGGAGATTAGAGCAAAACATGACAGTCAAATATACCTGTTAAGACAGCATGTGCCCTCAGAGTGTCTGTTTCAACTAATCAAATGGTAGAATGAATGAAAGAAAGGAAAGAAAGCAGGAAAAAGAAAGAAAGAAGTGTAACACTTAATGCATATAAATACAGCTAATTAAAGTATTTTTTTAAAAATACAAACATGTCAAGTTAATATGTTATATGTGATTTATAATTAGTTCATTTAAAAATGGTGGTTGAGGATCAGTTATCATAACCTTCCGGCCGGCCAGATATAGCTTGCAGAGGGGGCATGGAGGTACAGATAAATGATGTGTGTGTGTGTGTGTGTGTGTGTGTGTGTGTGTGTGTGTGTGTGTGTGTGTGTGTGTGTGTGTGTGTGTGTGTTGATTTATGTTTCTACTGTGACAGTTTAGGGTTAAAGGCCTTGCTAAAGGGCCCAACAGTGCCAACCTGTCAGTATTGGTGCTTGAAGGGCACTGATTCAGTAACTTAACCACTAAGGTAGAGTTTTTTAGCACACAGTGCTTTTGAAAGCACTTGACCTATCATAGGCTCAACCAGGATCAAGCATTTTTTTAAGTGCAAAACAATTATCAAGAAAAGTCTGCACATGTCTGGAAAAGTGAATGAAAATATAAGATTTAATTAGCATTTAAACAATGACTCTTAAACCTCTGCCCGAATCCACCCCAGAGCTGAAAGGACTGTTTTTCATCTATGTAAACAATTGTAGTTTATTTCATTTAAAAGTTTAAACACAATAGGAAATTCTTATATACTGTCTTTAATCAGAAGAAAATGACCGTAACCTGCAGTGTTTTTAACATTAATATTAACTTTTATTTTATTTCATTCCAGGCATTATGGACCTGAGATATTACATTTTGTGTGTGATCAACATTTATTTTAGTGTTAATATACAAGGTATGGCTTGCGGCACATTCCAAAAAAGTTGGGAAGATAAAATTTTCACCGTTGTTCAAGTGCTGAAATGGTTTCAATGAGCTTTTCTTGTCTCATTCCCTTGCAGCATCTTAAGGTGTGCAACATTATGACATTGCTATTATTGCATTGTTATTTTCACTGTCTGGAATTAAACAAAATCATAGTAAATGTAAAAAACATTACAAAATGCATCATAATACATTTTTTCCTTATAGTTTCAATGATTTGAGGTTGTTCTGTTAAACACAAAAGGAGAAACACACACAAATGATGAGACTTGACAAAAGGATGTATTTGACATGAAGTATTTGCTCACTGCATATGGAGGTGCGTTGATGTTTAGGACATTTTGTTTATGAGCCAACATTTAAACACATTCGTCTTTTTTTAATGATCGGCTCCTACACTGATAATGACTTTTCTTTGCTCATTGCCATGCCAGAGGGTAAACACATATGTGACCGAATCCCTGAGAAACTCAACACCCTCAAGCATTGTGGCAGTGAATTACTTTGTGGTGTATATGACCTCGACACTAAACTGTAAAAGGAAAACAATGGCGTAGAATGTTCGTTTAATCTGAATTATAAGAACCTAAATAGACATCATGTGAGTCGGCTGATGACTTTTTCAAAAATACCCATCGACACTAACATTTTGTATATTGTAAATAGATTTAGTTTTGGTAATAGAAACACATAGAGAGGGTAAAGTTATAGAATATCCAAGTTTCACAATAAGCAGGTAAAACTAATAGAATCATGAATTGGTTTAAAAGGAATATTTACTAAAAGATTCTTCTATATAAGCCATAATAGATCGTGGTTCACAGCTTTGTGCCAAAGCTACTGTAAATTTATATTTAAAGCAGTCAGCAGACACTGTTATATTACAAAAAACGAACACATAAAAAACTATTACTGTTATAAAAAAACTAACAAGGCTATTGGGGGTTAATGTCTTTGCTTAGGAACAGTTGCAGAGCGAATTCAAGTGAAAACTTTGAATAAAAAGAGTCATCAGCTGATAATATTTGCAAACACAACTAGTCTTGTAAGCTTCGGTCTCACAAATCAGAACTGGAACCATCATTAGTGGTGCGGAACCGTGAGCCATCCAGCCGTGGCCTGGTGTTTAGAGAACTGGGCTTGTGATCAAAAGGTTGCTGATTTGATTCCGATAGTCAACAGATTATGACTAAAGTGCCCCTAAAAAGTGCTGTGGCTAGGGCTGCCAATCACATCAGACAAGTGCGCTCACTGCTGCCCTCAATGTGTGAATGTGTTTTTTACTGCAGGAATGGGGTTAAACAAGTGTGTAAAAAAGCACAGTGGTGAAACAAATTCTAAACAAATGGGACAATTGGATGAATTAAATTGGTAGGGTGGGTGATTATGGTAGAAAAAGCCTGAACAAGATAAAAAAAAAAACTAAGATAATCACTGATTATTATTATTCATTTGACATTTGTAAATTCCCAAAGTACAAGAGAATTAACACATACGATTATTCTTAAAAATGAACTGAACAATTAATATCAAACAACAATGCTTTCTCTCACGTTTTTTTTTGTTAATTACTCCATATTCATTTTTATTATTTTTAGAAAGAGCTGTGTGTTTTTGAGTAAACCCTTAACCCTGTCTGATCTCTAATGGCTGATTATGTGTACTTCCATACAAGTCTGTATATGTGTGCTGGCAAATGAAGGAATTCTATTTGAAATGAGATGTCATTTAAATGAGAGCTGTCGATCGTTTACATACTTTTGTCCATATAGTGTATTGTGTCTATATAGAACTATTTTTTCAGTTGGGATTATTTTCTTTGGCCATGACATTCCCATCTAATCAGCCATTTTTACCAGACCTTTTTTTTAAAACACTTAACCTTGTAGACTAGAATGTAATAACAGGAATAAACATTAAGTACAATGATGAATCCCATTTGGGACATTCCACTCCATCGCAATTGTAATGTCATAGCATGGAATTCAGATCATTTTTCCACCGATTCTGCCAAGGCTTCTATCACCGCATCCCTCTGCAATGTAGATTTCCTTCCACTTCAAATGCAAAGTAGCAGAGAAAACAGGCATCGGTCCAGACAAAGGACATAAATTGGGTGCTTTGTTTTTACAGGAAGCACTTGCTTATGATGTTATAAGATCTGTTCCTGGTCCTGTCAACACATTAGAAAACAGGCCTTAGCCCAAACAATCCAGTGCACTCTTTAGATCAAATGACAAATTGTGCCCACACCTAATACCACTGCCAAGAGAAATATAACAGACCACCATTCAAGAAAGTGCCTACCTAAATATAATCGATTGTAATCATGGTTCTAACGTACATTTGAATTTTCAACAGTTAGCAGATGCCTTTATTTAAAGCAACTTACAATGGAACACCATTTACTGAGCAATCAAAGGTTAAGGCCGTTGCTCAGGGATACAACAGTGGCAACTTGGTTGTGGTTGGGCTAAAACCAACAACCTTCTAGTCTCTGGATCTTCACTTTAACCAATAAGTTATCACTGCCCTAACTTGGAGCATTCATCTACATTTAAATGCATGTTAGAATTCTTGGAATTTTTCCCACACCAGTCTTGAACATCATCAGAAAAGACAGCTGGATCAGAGAACAGCATTATGACTTCATCTCAATTGCAATGGCTTTTGGGTAGTATCTTTGTCAGGGCGGTTCTTTCATCAACTGCTTATAGTTTGTCAGTAGCAGGAAGACACATGTGGCTAGACTATTCTAAACAAAAGTTTTACAAAGAGCCGCTCAAGGTGACAGGCTGTAATGATGGTGGGCTTGGGAAAGGATGATGGTTATAAGGGGGAATTCTGTAGGGTGCCATGCTTAAACAGAGCTGAGAGTGACAGGTGAGTAGCAGAACTTAAGGTCATACTGAAAGGGGCAACTGCTGGCAGTCTGAGATCATTGAAGCTTTTGAGATATGCAATATTTAATAATAATTGTACTGTTAGGCCTGGTCATTTCAATGCTTGGACGTAGAAAGTGCTGAAGCACCCCCTACTGGATGAAAGAAAAAAACTAACAAGAAAATATATTATGCTCTTGAACTGTGCATTATCTACTGCCACCTTCTGGTGAAATATATATGTATTTTTGTATGTGTGCATATTATACTGTACTATACTGCAATCAAATGGTAGGCTGCATATTATAGATTTTTTGACGGAGGCTTTAGGTCGGTGGAAATGTGAACACATTCCACAATTGGCCCCTGGGCCGGACTTTACATAGTAGAAGGCATATATGAGCTGATGTTCATGTCACCACATAGCAGTTGTGATCTGGTGGTTAGAAAACTAGATTTGTGATCAGAAGAAGGCCGGTTAGTTTCTGAGCATCAGCAGGTCATGACTGAAGTGTCCTTGAGCAAGGCACCTAACCCTTAACTACTACCCAGGCACCATGGCTTGGGCTGCCCACTATTTTAAAAGTAAGTACTATTTTTCTGTATAAATATGTGTTTAACTGCATGTAATGGCTTATTTGTCGGTCGGCTTTCATACTAGTGGTTAGGGTACAGAACTAGCAATCCAAAGGATGTGGATTCAAACCTCACCAATGCTAGGTTGTATTCACAAAACGGGCTATGTCTAATTTTTTCAGCTTTTTGTTTTAGTGATGAAAGTGTAGTAGATCGATGATAGATATATTCTAAGTACAAACACACACTGACACACAGGACAATTTCAGTATCTCCAATTAACCTGGATGCATATCTTTGGACTGTGGCAAAAACCAGGGGAGGGAAAGGAAAACCACACAGACAATGCGAGAACATATAAACACCACACAGAAATCACTAGGGCACAACCAAGGATTTTGCTGGTCGACCAGAGGTCGTCATTTACTTCAACTAATCGACTAATACTCGACTAAAAATACTATTTAGACCGGGATACATATTTGTGAAGTTTTACCTTTAATGCCGGGCTGCCGCAGATCACAATAAAGCATGATCAC
>JAOTRQ010000032.1:194759-214781 GCA_028565875.1 Hoplisoma paleatum
TATATATAGCATCAGAAGTAACATTGATCTAGTTTTGAGTATGCTTCAGCTGACATTTCTTGTAGTTTAGTAGAAGTGTACATATTGGGGATCAAGTATGAAGACCTTTAGCATTAAGTGTGCTAGTGTGCACCTCACTGTGCAAATTGAAGCCTCTGCTACTGCTGGCATCAATTTCTGACCACCTGCCTCCTTAAAAATCCGTTGGCAGCTGGTGATAGCTTCGTCTATCTGCCACATTCAGCTATTGTAGCCAGTTTTCTTTAAACTTTAAACCTGAGAACTTTTCTACCTACTGTATCTCTAGGAACATTCAGTATCATTTTTATTGCACAGTGCAATTACCAAACATAAATTTTTGAATAACCCAATGAATAATTATTTTCAGAAAGCTAAAAAATTCTGAACACTGCAGCAGCCAACAGTGTAGAATTTAGTGTACAATTAGCTTAATGGCTTGTGTTGAATTGTTTTATTTCATTGCTCTGTAATGCTAACAACCTAACTTGCAATGGGGTTCTATGCTATTCAGTATTTACCACAGATTAGCACCTATTACCTTCTTTTTTTTGTTCAGCTTAAGTTAATTTTCACACTAATGCCATTCACCATTTGTGCAACACTATTTTTGCTGGCATTTCAAGTAAAAGGCTTTTTTTTCTATGTCAATCAAGACAGATGCCATCTTACATTCTAACAGATATGGTCAATTGAGCAGCTACTGACCAGGCTAGCTACTTAAAATCAAGAGCTTGAACTTGAGTCTGGGCCACCCGAGTGCTGCTATTTACACAGCTATTAATTTTAATACTTTTTGTACCATGGTACTAATACAAATAATTTAATGCAAAGCTAAAATGTCCTCTTACTTATGTGACATCTAGATCCTCTGATTTAATATACAAAAGTATTGGATCAGTACTAAAGTACCTGTAGACTGAAATAATTTGGCTTTGACATTACAAAATGAATTAAAAAAGGATCAACATTTTAGCAATTTGGGTATTTACATCTGGATCTGATGCACATTTATTTTTACAGACAATAGCACTTTTATCTGAAGCCACTCATTCTTATGGTGAGCGAAAGTATTAGAAGAATTATATGCGGAATACATTAAGTTGAATACAATTTTATAATTAGTCAATCCTTCACATGCAAGAACTGTATTAAGCATTTGATGCATTGACATCAAGAACATTTGCAAACTTCACAACAGCTTATTTAATATGGTGTTACTTTTAGGTCATTACTCCTCTTTAGAAGGTAAGAATTATGTTCTATGGGGTTAAAGTCTGGAACATTAATTAGGCTAGTCTTTTTCTAAAACATTCCACTTCTTTCACCTAATGTATATTCATGCCAACCCTTTTTAACCTTACAAAGAAACATCTTTTCTGTTTCAAACTGATATCACATAAGACTTAGTATGAGTAAGTCGTATGACTACCTTATTGTTTTGGCTAATATTATCCCATTTTCAAGGATGAATCATGAAATCATAATTTTCTAATTGCTTATTCACTATCATAACCATTAAGTTCCAACTTTACTAATAATGTCAGTCACTGGTGTACAAATCCAACAATTTTAAAATAATTAAAATTACCTTTAAGAGGGGACTGGTACATCCAATGGATGGGCAGCTCCTGGCAGATTTCCCATATTTTGGAATTTTGCAGAAATGCTTGGTTGCTGATAGGATGCTCAGTTGGAATCCAGACGAACGTGTCCACCACTTGCATATCTACATCACCAGGCTCACCCACCTGTGGATATGACATACATTACACTCGGCTTGAGCTTCCTCTATAAACAGAACCCCCCAAAAAAACAAACAAACAAACAAACAAAACAACAACAACAAAACCTGTATACTGTAATTTATTTCTTTACACTTGAAAAAACAACAACAACAACAACCAACAACAAAGCTGCAATATTATATTTCATCTCATTTGAAGACTCCTGCTAAATCAGTTATTTTTTAAAATCACAAACTATATGTTTCTTATGAACTGCATTCTGAAGATAATACAGTTGTTTTTACAAGCTTTTTGTAGTTGTGTACACATTTATAATGAATACAAATCAATAATCTATTAATGTTACTTCAACTTAACAAAGCATGTTCTAACCAACTTAGTAGTCTAAGTTGTCTAGTGTTTGCTTCCCAAACATTTTATGAGTACTAACAATAACTTCCTTAGAAATCCAAAGAGTTCGACTGTTGGATTGGACCACATGGTTCAGCCTAAGCTCCACACACATCAATGGACTTTGGCTGCCATGACCTTGTCAGTGGTTTACCACTGTTTCCTTCTTTGAACCACTTTTAGACACCAGTGTAAAGCAGACACATCCCACAGGAACTGCAGTTTTAGAGATGTTCTGACCCAGTCATCTAGCCATCACAAACTTGCTCTTCACCTGTCAGGGGTCATAATGTCATGTCTGGTCAATGACACTTGTTTTCGAATTCTCAACTCAACTTTATTTATAGAGCACATTATTTATAGAGATCTCAGGCAGCCACAGGAGGGAAGCCAGAATGGGAATTATGTGCTCCTTTCTTCATGCTACAGTCAGACAGGAGCATCTTGAAGTACCTGGAGACATTTGAGGGATGAATGGTTGACTCCAAAATTAAGTGCATTAGAGTTATCCAGCCATACTCACAAGCACCGATTAAATTTTTTGTTACATAGAGAGATTCAAAGGTTTGGAAGATGATGAAGTTCCTCAGGACAAACAGTATTGTTTCCCAATTTTCTTGTGTTTATTAGGACATTCCTGGCTAGCGCTGGTGGTTCAGTAAGTCTGGGGGCCAGGAAAGAGTCAAGGAAAACGGGTGCGATGGGGCTCCAAACCCTTTATTCAAGCCGGTGACAAGTACTAGGCACGTGTCAATGGGCTCCTGAAAATGGCGGATGAAACGGATGGAAGGTAAAATCCATGTAGCATCACAGTCTGAATATTATTTCATGAGAACACATGATTTCCAGCATTCTATTACTTTTTTACAACAGTATTTACAATATAAATGAAGAAAAAAGTGTTTGTCTCAACATGAGTACATTGTATGGTTTTATATGCTGTAATGTTTCAGTTTTCCTCTTCTGTGTATTAAAATGCACATTAAGAGTTTGCATTACAATTTGGATTCTGCTACTTTTAGGCTCTTCATGCAAATTATTCTGTGAGTTTAGCGAGCTGTTTGGTTAAGTTACTTGGAAACACATGTATGGCACGATACCAGTTTAGTGTGAAATTAACAAGGTCTTTGTTGGGTCTTAAAGAATAGACACATTTTATTTGCTAATAACAAAAGTGTAATGGAATTTAGTGAACACTAAATTCTGAATGAACAGCAACTTTGAATAATGTGAGTTACTTGTTAACACAGATTCTGCTCAAGTAGACCCAGGTGAAGATGATGATTCAACTATGAGATTCATTCAATTATCATAAAAAAGAACATAAAAAAACATAATATTTGTGTCATCCTTGCTAAAAGTTACTAAAAAATAAATCATAAAGATCTAAAAAATATTAAAAAATCATTTTTTTTTTACAAACGCATGAGGGTTTAATACAAACAAACAACCAAAAAGGTTGAGAACTGTTGAATTACACCATTTAATGGTTTAGGAAGTAAAAACACCATCTGTTGCAGTTTTGCAGGTATTTTTATTCATTCTTGTTTTATATAGGGACTTCAGCTGCTCAACAGTTCGCAACCACAGCTGTCAGATTTACCTCTTTATAGTGGACACATCTGGACAGCAAAAGCCCAGTCAAAAACAATTGTGCAGAATGAGGCCTGACATTGGCTGAGTGAAATAACTAGAGAATTTCAGAGGAAAAAAAATATGTTGCATATGGTTCTTTTAAATCTTAAACTACATCTCTGCATCAACTAAAACATATGCAAATCAGTCCAGAACACATAGTGTTATATTTATCTGAGGAGCACGATGATATAATTTACCATCTGAGGGTCACATTTGCAAGTGTTTTGTAGACATGCTTTAT
This sequence comes from Hoplisoma paleatum, assembly GCA_028565875.1. Taxonomy (NCBI): domain Eukaryota; kingdom Metazoa; phylum Chordata; class Actinopteri; order Siluriformes; family Callichthyidae; genus Hoplisoma; species Hoplisoma paleatum. The sequence continues at coordinate 198,795 of JAOTRQ010000032.1, forward strand.
ATGAACTAATATTCTTTAAATCTTTTTGAGTTTCCTCAATATTTGTAAAAATATATTTATTATACAGTGGGACACTGACTTAAAAATTCAGTTTAATTGTTTTAGAAAAGTTGGTCATATTGGTCATATCCTGAACAAAATGATCATATTCTGGTAAATATGAATTCAAGATACACCAGAGTCAAGGGAGACCCCGATTTCCTGCTAGTTATCTCCAGGCTGGGCTCTTTCGTCTCAGACTTTAGCCCTGTATGTCATGCTGCATTAGCATGGAGCAATCATTCCATCCACCCTAATTTTTAGGTTCTTACTGCTCGTTCATCTGCTTGTAAAGTTCCATCATTTAAGATCACCATCATTAGGCCTGTTTTATTGGGATGCCCATCCTCACTTCCATCCTGGGCACTCCTATGTGTTTTTTCTGTGGTAATTTAGTGAGATCCAAGATGGCAGAGCACTAATACACAGTACTCTGTGTTTGAAAATTGTGCTTTTTGTAGTCTAATCCCTGTGTTTGTTTTCGTGTTTGTGATCACTGCTTCTAAAACCACCAGACACTGCTACAGTAAAACAAAACCTGAGAAACCAACCTGTAATATGATCTGATGTGAACACTACAAGAGCTTACTTCATGAACCTGATTGCAGACTCCAGTGAATTACCCTACATGAGTACAGGGAATGTTGTTTTTGCCATGTTTCAGTAAAAACTAAAATACATTTCAGTCAATGCCATTGAGCTTTATGGACTAACACTGTGTTATCCATTCTAGAGTTCTATAAAAATGGCCTTTAAAAATCATTAAAGAAAAATAGCTCGCTTTTGTGCAAGCATAATGTTAAATCTTGTAAAAGTGGTACCAGAGTGTACAGCAACGAGCTCAGAGAGTGACTAAACATTGTTTGTGTTGTCTGGATTCACAGGATTTGAGACAATTTGGGAAAAATTGTAAAATGCTAGTCTAGTTCGTTCAAGAAGGATTAATCCATGTTAAGAGCTATTGCACAATTGAATAGAATTAACAGAATGCCTTAATTTGTCAAGTATTTATACAATATTATACATTTGTTTCTTTGGATATTCCAGCTTGTTTCGGAAGCTGGGGTGATAGTGCAAGGTCACCTATTGTTCAGCAATTTTGATGCAGAGAGGGATTAAAGCCTTGCTTCAGGTGATGGCTGCAAGGCAGAGGCTTGTCTAGGTTACTAGGCTACCTGTAATCTGTATAGTAGCTCCCAGACAAAGTCTATTTTAAAGAGCACTAAACAAATAAAAATGGGCTTGATTGGGTTATGTAATGGGAATTTTTAGCCACAATGTTATTTACCTCTGTTTACTTGTATCTTTCTGCACTAAGCGCTAAAGACCTGTTTCATTTCTTGATAGTTTATTAAACATTAAAGCGAACTATTATCATGTTTCTATATGTGTAATTTCTGTTTAATGGTGATATTATTTGTGTAATGTGATTGTTTTCTTGTTTCACTTTATATGTTAATACAAATTTAAATACTCTCTGCCATCCTTTTAAATTAGAGAAGAAAATAAAGCGAAGGAAATAGCACTTGTTTTTACAAGGTAATTTTCCCTCAGTACAAAGCTTAATTGCATATTAGTTAAGCTTGATGTAAGAACCTGGGGCAATAGTTCAAGGAACAATCATTCATATTTTGTCACATTTCCCTTTCCTCTCATTTCTTTTTTTTCTTTTTAATTCTGGCACTTCTGCTTCATTAAGACATTTTAATTCACTGCCTTACATTGTCTAACAACTTTCTGAGGCAGATTCTATACATTCGGTTCTGCCTAATTAAAATCAGCCTCCATTCCACAACTTGATTAACACAATTTTTGTCTCTTATCGCGATTCGTCTGCCACACACGCGTCAGCATCAGGCTAAATTAATGATGACTCTGAGTGCTGCAAAACTGCTGTTTTAAAGCTGAAATTAAAACTAAAGCCAGCATTGCATAAAGCCTCCAGTTTAATCAGCCATCAAAAATGTTCAAGCAGAGAACCCCTCACTTCCAAGGAAATCGAGGTTAAGCTACCGATTATAGAAAGTGTTTTACTACTTTTAAATTTACTACTTTAAAATAACACTTCAAAATTTCTTCTAGTCTCTCTGGATTTATAAGAAACCATCATTGTGGCACCCACATAGAAATGTAAAACAAAACATGCACTGCTCTGCCAAAAGGTGGATTTAACTAAGCACTAAGCATTATCTAAGCATATTGGTTATTGATTGCATATGTGACTATGGTACAGATTGCATTAAGTTAATTAACCCTAACTAATGAGTGAAGTAGCTTCTCATTTGTTAAAAAAACACGTGGTGGTCAAATTATAGAAATGCATCAAGGCATCAAGGGGAGAACAGATCTAAGAAGGTTGTTGAATTGACTAACATCAGATTATGAACAATTATCCCATATATTATTACAAAATGAAAGGACAGTGGGAAAAACATCATATTTGATGAAGGGATGTTTCCACAAAAAATGATTAATGATCGTGATTGGCAATCACCTAATTGGTAAATTTGGTAAAAATCAAATTGTAGTAGACAACAGTTTAACTCAGGGATATAAGTTAACCTGTGTATATTAATAGGGCATTTCCATATGTGCAATACAATACAAGTATACCAATGCATTTCCAAGATGACAATTCCAGGCTGAACCAGTGACAATCGTTGGGATGTGCTGCAGCAGACTTTGGACAGTGGTCCAAATATCCCATCATAAATACAAGCGCTTTAGGGAAAATGAATGCAACTTTTGACAGAAAAAAATGTTGTAATATTGCTGAAGCTTGTGGATATGTGAATGCATGCCACAATCAAAGCCAAAGGGAGTCCAATTATATGTTAGTGTGTGACATGTTTTTGGCCAGACAGTGTACATGGTGCTACAATAATGCTGGCTCTTCACACGCTACATTTAAGGTGAAATATTATTCTTATTATTAAAAAGTAAAGTAGATCTATCCTATGGATAAATGTTATATGACAGTGTTAATTTATGACATATATACAATATCAATAATAAAATCTGTATGTGCATTTATTAAAAATAAAAACATTATTCATGTTCATAGCTTATATATAGTACACATAAACACTAATCACTATGGATACGCAAGTTGCATCCATATAACACTAAATTACTCACACAGTACCAATCACAATCTGTCAGGGCAGAATTAAAAAGAATGAACAGCCATTGATTGATAAATATGATAATAGTTCATTATTCTTCACAATCTTACTACATTTCATCTAGCATTCTGTTTGTCTATCTGTCAAAAATGTGAAAAATAAAAAAATGCTTTTAAATTTTTTTAAATGCATTTCTTCCCAATATTTACCCACACATCATTACTTAGTAAATGGCACTTTTACTGAATGGCACTTTTCCCACACAGCAAAAAGGTCATGGGCTTGTTCCCCAGGTGGGCTGCTTATTTAGAGATTTCATGCTTTGTGTCTACAAGGGCGGTACTGCAGGAATTCCAATTCTCTTACTACAGTCCAGAAAGCGTGCAACTCATGTTAATCAAATTTTATATAGCTTTGTTAAATCATAGATCTTGTGTAATGAGTAACTACTGTTTATGTCATGAATGTAACCTTGCTGGGCAGCATGGTGGCTTAGTGGTTTGCACTGTCATCGCACAGCAAGAAATCCCGGGCTTGATTCCTGGATCAGCCCTGGGGCTTTTTGAGTTTGCATGTTGTCCTCGTGTCTGCGGGGGTTTACTTTAGTTACTCCATGACATAGTGTCATAGCTATTTAGATTTGTTTTATGAATCAGTATGACAATTATGTCATTATGTCACTTATCATACATTTTTAGTATGATCATTTTTATATTTTTGTAAACACAAATGCTAATTCATAATCTATTTCTTCATTCAACTTCTTCCAAAATTTCAAAACCTAATTATTGAGTCAAACAATAGCTGTTACATAGAATTCAGGAACAGTTCTTGCTGTTGCCATTTTAGCTTTTTCCATTGTGGATGAAATAATAAATTGATAGGAGAAAATTTTTTCCAAGATGCTGTCATATGCTGTAAAAGGGCAAAGATTTCATCAGTTGCATTCGAGCAATGAGAGACTGGAGGGAAGCTTAGGGATCACCGCTTTCATCATTTTGGCTGGATAAATTGTAAATTATAAAATACTGGCAGCAAACCAGTCATGTTCTTTTTACCTGGATGTGCACAGAGACAGCTTTGCTTCCTTATCAACATCGTGCAGGCTGCATTGTTTTGTGTTGTGCCATGGTTTGGTTTGGGGAATGCAGCTGCATGGCCTGTGGCTAGACTGGACCAGGAGTTAATAATTCTAGTGTTCTAGGTAATCCATAGCTTTCCCATCTTATGTGCATTTATTAATTTTATTTATTTTTTTCTTTCTTTTTTTATTTTACATTTTGTCTGAAAAAGATATTGTCAGGTGATTTATCAGCATTTCATCATTTGTATTTCTATAAAGGTAGATTAACAAACCTACCTGAAGTCATATTTGATTAGCATCCTATCACAAAGTTTGTACTATTTGCATATTTTGAAAATGATTACTCTACATTCTAACTGAAATAAGAAATCCTGGAATATTTGCTTATAGCACAGATTGCTGCAATTCTGAGTGATGTGTACCTCTCTCTCTGCCGTGTTTTCTCAGACAGGCTGAACTGAAGACTAATTATGTTTCAGAATGTGTGAAAAGAGGAAAATGGCAGCGACATATGGTGCTTGCTTTGCAATTAGTGTCTGTAAACATGGATTAGCCATTAAAAAAATAAGTTAGAGAAATTGTAGGCTGCCTTTTTCAGTATTGCTTTCTTGCTTTAGATTCAAATATATATAATGATATTTAATAGCTCATTTACCACTAACAATACTGCAAATACTCACTATTAAAAATAAGAATAATAAATTTACTATGGCACTAAAGATGAAAGAGCATATTTTTTTCTAATTCTTCTACATAGAAAGAACTCTGACCATTTGAAAGAGACTTCAGTACAGAGCAGTGTACTTGGTATTTTTAGCGCCACCAATAAATTGGCTGTCTGATTGATAGAATTTTGCCCATCATTCTAGCTGAGCATCACATACAGCCATTAGAGCTTGAAAAAAAGAAATGAATCCTGTCAACCTAGAGTCAAGTGAAATTTACGGAGCAAACATCTTCAAATACCATTTTAATGGCTTACCTTTCTAAAGGACCTCACTTTCCCCCTAAGGCTATTTGGGCTAAGCCTTCAGAGGAGATGATTAAAAATTAATATTAGCTCAGGATTGACGGCAAACACCATTTGATGTGTGCCACAAAGGGGTTATGTGATTGTGGACTTTCTGATGGTTTCATAGGCTCAGGAGACCCAAGTTTATACTTTTATGGAAAATGCTGGAGGCGAAATGAGAGTCGAAGAGTGAAGGTGTGTTTGAGAGAAGAGGAGAGAAGGAAGGTGAGTGTTGATAGAGGTAACAGTAAATTTCATTCTGCAGTTCTTACATGTCTCGGCTGCTCATTCCTTTGCAAAATTCATACTTTGCACATCACTGGAAAACATATACAACTAGATTACTAGATCCGTCATACCTCTACTGATGTGTCCTTTAGGTTCACGTCAGTTAGTTTAGGAAGCTTCTTGGTCTGAGTTCTGATGTAGCATCTCCTGTATTTAGTGAAGCGTATACCAGTAATTCCCTTAGACACACACACACACACACACACACACACACACACACACACACACACACACACACACACACACACAGAGAGTAAATTAAATACAGTTCATGTGTTGTGTTTGTCATTCTAGTCAGTACAATGGTAGGAATACTATATTCTTTTTCTATACATTTTTATTTTTCAAACTGTTTGAGTTTAATGATTTTTATGAGCCATTTCCTATCCTATATGCACTAATCAAGGAGACTATTATAACCACCTCCCTGATGTGACCTCTGAAAAAAAAGGTTTTTTTGCACACACTCATTTTACACATTTCAAAAAAAAAATGGCCTTGATATCTTTAATACGAACAGAATAAGGCCATATCAAAGATTTGGCAAAACTGCAATATAGTCAAATTGCATACGTTTGACATTTTTTCTGACTGTATACTTTTTATCTCATAATTTGTTTTAGTAACTTTAGCCAGGGTTTCATAGGCAGTCTCACATATTGTGTTTGCCCCCCCTTTGTTTCCCCATACACAACAAGCTGTGTTGCATTGTTTATTCTGACACATTTCTTGGATCTGATCACAAAGGCCAGCATCACTCTCCATGTGCATCAGTGAGCATTGGCCATCCATATCCCTAACACTGGTTTACCACTGTTCATTTCGGAACACATTTAATAAATACTGACCACTGCGGATTCAGAACCACACAAGAGCTGCAGTTTTGGAAACGATCTGACATCTAGCTATCGCAACTCAAGATTGCTGATATCCTTATGCTTGTTAATTTTCTCTGTTTTTAGCAAATAACCACTGAAGATAAAATGTTCACTTACGCTCTCATAAATATCCTACTCACTAATAGTAAACACTGTGATGAAGAGATTTTATTCACTGTGTTTGTTTCACTTGCCAGATGACAAAATGTTATGGCTGGTAGGTGTGTTATTGCTGTAACATCATGAGTAATTTGATATTTGCTACCACATAATTTTTAAAAACAATTTTGCCCATTTGTATTTTTATTCTCACCATGTACTTTTACTTATATGTTTACTTACGCTTGTAATAATTAATTTTAATATCCCCCAAATACTTTTGATTTTTAAACATATAAAAAGTGTTTGATGTTTCTTAGGTATTATATTTGGCCTTTTATCTTTTATTCTATGTATAAGGAAACTTCTAGAAGGGTAGCTTGCACTTTTAGGCTTCCAGGTATATGTAGATTGTAAAACCATAATAACATGATAGTGTATATGTAGTTTATGCATGATTATATTGCACAAATACAATTTTTACATTTGACTTGTTTTTGTGAACAATTGATTGAATGTGAATCTTTCCATGTATGCCATATTAGAATTATGAGTATGTAACATAAATAAATAAATATAAAAATAAAACATCATATAAAAAATTGTTTTTGAACTTCTGTACAATTGGCATTACTGACACGCTGATTCAAAAAAGCTAGCTGATTGCCGAGCAAGTGGAAAATAAATCCGAGAGCCCTAATTTGTAGAATAAGAAAAATTTAATTTATTTTTTATTGTAATGATATAAACAATGCATTGTATTAGAATAATTTATTGTATATCCATTTAGAAAATGTTTTCCTCTTGATCGAGTTCATGAATGATGGCAACATGACAACAGGGTTGAAAGAATGCTGTTGCAATCACTTGCAATTATCTCATATGCCTTTTGCTTTCACCAGCCTCAGCCAGCACAAATAAAGGCTGGCACATATTTATTTTTGCAAAATGTACTTTACTTTCTGTTATTTGAGTCATCTTAAAAATAGTGTGCATTTATTGGTGATAAATGATATGATAAAAAGATGAGTGTGACTGATGAACTGTCCACAGGTAATTAAGTGTAATGCCACCCTGCTTAGAATAAGCAGGCGGCACTTAAATAAAACAGTGTTTTTAAGAAATGTAGACAGATTAATGTGCTGTATGTACATTCACTGAGGCTGTTTTTTTATTATTCGGTATGTGATAAAAACTTAACTGTAACTGTTTTTAAAATTCTTGATTGATGTATAAACAAAATAACTGGTTGTGAAAAGTATATCAATCAATGTGGAAGACTATCACATTAACAACCTTGTTTTTTTAATATAAAGTTGTTTTGATTTGGCTTTATGATGATTCAGTGACATTCTTTCTTTTTTCTTTTTCATTCGTGCACTAATAAAAATGGATTTTGAGAGCTTGACAAGTTCTGGATTCTGAAACTCTCTGTACTCCAGACCTGGTACACAGCCTGTCTAACGGTCAAAGCAAGTTTCTGGGGTAATTTAAGCAGTTGTATAACATGTTAAATTCATAAACCAGGCATAAGATTGTGACCATCCTATTAATATTTTTGTGGTCAGCTTTCTGCTGCCCACGACGCGACAAACTCTGATGTATTGTGTATTCTAGCACATTCGTATCAAAACTAACATTGACTTTTTCAGCAACAGTAGCGGTTGACTTGAACTACATGAGCCAGCTTTTGCTCCACACATCGCATCATAGAGCCTTGACCACCCATGACCCGGTTGCCAGTTTACCACTAGTCCTTCCTTCAACCATTTTTCACAAATACTTACCACTGCAGACCAGGAACACCCCAAAAATGAAACATTTAATTCGAATTGCTGCAACAAACATTTCACACTATGACAAAATTGTTTGTCAAGACAGGAAAGACGAAACACATGCATGGTTGCACGTGATGTGCATTTGGATTCACAGCCAAATTGGCTGATTTGTTTCCTTTATTCATGAGCTATGTACTACAGCCATCAAAAGGATGGGATATCATAATAATGTGATAGTGTAAATGTAGTTCCTTTATGATTACAATATATTGCACCATTTAATTGTTTTTGTTATCTTACTTTTGTAAACAATAGAATTGATTTCATGCAATTTATTTCAGTTGTCATGTAAATGAGAATCATGCGTACATAATGAATATACCATCAGATTAAATAAACAAAATAGGTTTTGTGAAATTATGAGTCAAACGCCTGTACAGTTTGTATTAATGACATGCTGCTTCAAAAAAGCTCGCTTATTGTTGTGTCTGAGCAAGCTAAAAGAGAGTCTTCATTTGTAGAATAAGAAAGAGCTTTTTTGTGTGTGTGGAGCATTCTTGTGACTGGTAATCTGTCCAAAATGTTTCCGCACTGACTTTTGGGCCAAATGTGACTCTACCCCTGTTATAGTAGTAATAGTAGGTACCATGATGCAATTAATGTTTTTGGCTTCATCTGCCAAGTGGTCATCGGTGTATATGGTTGTCTCACATTATTATGACTATCAGATTGACTCAATATGGGCCTGGTAGACCGTGATGACTGCAGTGCATCCCACATCTGCCTGAGGATGATTGGAAAAAATATTCATATCTAAATGATTTGATTCCTTACATTGACATATGGTGTATACAACCCTAGTTTCTAATGAATGTGACTTTGTTCCCCGCCAAGCTATTTATGCAGCACTGAGTGCTGACCACTGAGCCCAAACGAGATCTATCTAGACTTTGCTGGAGACCACTGTGCTGAATTTCGGCCAACAAGTTTACAGTCACTGCTTTCTTTTGAATCTGTTTTCTGCTTCTTGTTGCTACACTAGCTTTTGGCTGCTGAGCTGGTGCATCTGGATATGTGCACTGCTGTAAGAACGGCCCTCTCTGGCGGCTAGATATGACAGCTCTGCTGTTTTTTTTTCTTTTTTGCTGTTTTGATCTATTGCCAGCAAACACCTCCCTATTCTCCAGCCTTGACACGAGCATGGCAGAGAAGATTGGCAACAGGCTGGTCAGATCAGACTGATCATGGATCCGGTCTGCTGTCGTTTGCAGGGAATGCTCAGCTGAGTGGTATTTCCCAGGCTGCTGCCATGTGCCACCAAATATCCTTTCTAATTACAACAGAAGAAGCACTTTGTTGCTGCTACTTTCACCACTTCCATTTGCTGCCATTTTTCTGTTCTCAGATTGCTGTTTGCGAGTTTTCCTGGGCAGAAGAAGTACTGTTGTTTTTGCTCGGTGGGTCTTACAACTAGTTGTCAAATTCCAGTTTTTTTTTTGTTTGCTGCCAGGAACTCATGGTGCACAGCATATACAGCGCTCTCCACCTGTGACGCAAGCTGGCCTAGTTACTTTACTTACAGGTACTCATGCTGATAAAGGTCTGGGCCTGTGAACTTGCCAAATTTAAGCTCTAGGTCAGCCAGGCCCATGACAAGTCCAGCTTTGCAGGAGGTCCATAGAGCGAAGTGCTTTACCTTCATGTACCGAAACAAGTCATTGTCTGGAACTGTGTAGAACAAAAACAAACGTGAAATTGAGCAAAGCCGTGGTGAACAATGAACAACACTGCCTAACACACCTTTGATGTGCCAACTTTGAAAGGTATTGTTTCTTGCTTCTCTATATTGATATATTAAAAATGTTACATGGTGGTAACATTGTCACTTTACAGCAAGACGTTCCTGGGGTTTAGACCCAAGGAAAGTTAAATAGGTCAATATGTGTGGAGTGTACATGTTTCCCCTGTGTCCGAGTGGGTTGGACAAGTTTCCCCCTACAGTTTAAAGACATGCCCTAAGGGTAACTAGCAACATATGTGGACATTAGATTATTCACCCATTGTATTGTACCCATCATTATCCTCCACAGGAGGTGTAGTAAAATACATAATGAATGCATTTTCAATGCAAACCAGAATCAACTATAATTTTTTAATTTGCATTTCCCATGCTGACCTAATTTTTTCTGTTTTGGAATAGAAAATGAAATGTTCTGAATGAAAGATATATTATAGATTAATACTTACATTTTGAAAATCATGCACCTCCACAACCTCATCAGTGCTGTTTCCAAGCCTAAAGATTTCCATTCTTTTAGCTGAATTAATCTCCATCAGACTGTCAGTCTCCACACCGTCTAGTACAGCCTTGAATTCATGGCTGTACATCTGCAAAAGCACACAACTAGGTATTTTGACATGTACATTTTCAAGACAGCTGTGTTGAATATTACACATTTTAAATTATTTATTAGAAGATGGCATTTTTATTTATTTATTTTTTGCTAGTGGGTAGTACTTCTCGTTTCCAAACAAGTAATTTCTGAGTGTGATTTCCAGGAGAAGCGGTCTAGGAGTTTAGGTGGAGTTTTCAGGTATTTCATTTGTATGCATGGATTTTCTCTGGGTGCTTCGGTCACACAACCCACAATGTATGAGTGGGTTTGCCATATAATGGGCAGGGGACAGTAACCACCAGGAAACAGAGAATGAATGAATACTTATAAAGATTTTATGTACAGGTAGTACTTCATTTAAAAAAATAAGAGACATTATGCAAATGCTTGGCCATTTTGGACGTTTAAGCATAATTGAATAAACCATAATTTTAGCAATTCTACAGAAAAAGATATTTAAATAAAAGTTCACTCATGACTCACTGTCAGTGCATCTTAGCTGGTATATATATTTTATCCCCCAAATTTTTATATCTCAAGTCGTATTCAATTAGTTTGATAGCATTATGCTTCCCCTTGACCGACACTACCCTCCACTCCTCCTCCCCACCAGCCTGACACATGCTCAGTATGACTTCATTACATCTGCAGAGGGCAAGTTTATATAGCCAATCCCTGATAAACACATTACCTCTCTGATTAGGTGTCATCCAACAGCCCACAGAGGTTGTAAGTAGATCATTTATACAAAAACCTGGTCTAACTCTCACCCGTATTAAAAATAGCCAGTTACTGTTTATGCAGGCTCCTGGATGGCAAAGCTGAGATTTTACAGCTATGCTAACTAGAAAGCCTGGTAGATCTTCAATATTTAACTGCTAAACATGTATTTTCTATTGAACTGCTTATTCTTTTGCTTTGTCCAACAATGATCTATAGTAATATTTAATTTTCCACCAAAACCATAGTGAAACTAGTTTGTTTATTTACTTTTCAGATTAGGCTTTGGCAATATTTATAAAGATTATTATTAAAATAAAATAAATAACTATTTTGTGCAATTAACACACATTAGGGCTTTGCTATAGGAAAGGAAACACATTAACTAAGTCCTGAAATTAAATAGTTTTTTAAAGTTTTTTGTTCATCTGCTTTCCATAATCCAGCTGTAGGACTCTAGTCTGTTAATCTTGATAATTAATGTATTGCTAGACATTGTATTGCTAGAATGTATGTGTTAGACATTATTAAATGAACCTGTTACACATGATGGTCACCACAATGGACAGTGAATTTAATGTCAAGACGGTAACAAATGAACAAATAAAAGACATGCATGGTGACACCATTTAGCAGAAGCTTAAGAATCATATGGTAAACTAAAATCCTTTGAATCTTAGTTCATTTTTGCTGCTCAAAAGTTAAGAAGCAACACAGCCATTGTGTTGTGCATTTTTGTGGACATTAGATTTAATTTACCTAAATATTTGAACACTATGTGTTTTGAGGGATATTTCAACTGCCAAATGTATTTGAATGTAAATCAATATTTTGGTAAAATATGGTTGTAAACCAAAATGTGTCTGTTTTCCCAGCGTCTGCTTTTTCTCCAGGTATTTTCAGTTTCCTGCCACAGTTCAAAGACATACAGTTAGGTTAATTGGAGAAACTGAAAAAGTCCTTGTGTGTATTTGTATCTTTCAACCTGTTCCGGTGTTTTAATGTATTCACAGAGTGTGTGTCCCTCCGTGACATATGGTAGGATGAAGCAGGAGTAAAACGACATAATGGATGGATTGATGTTTGCAACCCATTTTGAATAGTGTAGTATTAAATTAATATTTTAAATGTTGTGTTGATGTAATTATGTACAATAAAATCATAACGTGTATTTTTGTACCAAGATGAGATGCACTGAGATCATTTTTAGTCCTGGGACTTCTGGTTTAAGTTCAAGGAAGCAAAATACACATATAATCTGATATGCTTTAATCAGGCAAAAGTATATTTACTTGAAATACTGTATAGTGTGTCTTTGTATCCTGGATGGTTTGCTAAGACATCAAAGTTGATTTTAATTGACTGCTGATTTTTTTAAAATAACTGGACAAGAACATTATATTAAAATAGTTTTGAATAAGTCTAACCATAGTCTTTCCTTGATGTTATTTTGAATGCTTAAGGCAAGACTATATTTTGACTACGTTTGCACACCTTTTTGATATAAGATGCGTGCTCCAGTCCATCAGTTGTGGCAAGAAATACTTGTAAAACCTGAACTGGCAATTTTGGCTGTTGTTTAAATAGTCCCCCACAAGTTATTTTTCTGGATAAAGGGGTGTCAAATAATTGCAGCTGATGTGATGAACTTTGTGCTTATGTACTATTATTACTATAATTTATTTTTAGTAAAATGATAAAATTAAGGGTGCCAACTTTTCCTCACCATAAAATCCCATTTTACAACCAGTGTTTTTTTTAAACATGTATTTTAAAAAAATCTACATTCCATCTCTTAGTAGTTTGAAATGAAGCTTAAAATGTTCCTGTTTAAAATTTTTAAAAACACGAATTCAATCATTTTACATAAACTTCATTGTCAAAATTATTCGCTCAACTATTCAAATCACTCTTATGGCTACAGATGTATAAATTAATTGCAAAAAAAAATGCAGTCTGTTTTTACAAGCATCTGTAAAAGAATTGGTCACTCTCATGAGCTCAGTAAATTCCAGTGTGGAACTGTGATAAAATTCTGGTGAGAGTCTGGTGTGGAACTTGACTGGCCTGCACAAAGTCCTGACCTTAACCTGATAGAAACCTTTTTGGGATGAATTAGAATGGAATCTGAAAGACAAGACTCATCTAACATCAGTATGTTACCACTTCTTGAATAACGGCCAAGAATCCCTATAAACAGAACAGAAGACTTGAAGCTGTTCTAGCTGCAAAGGGTGGACCAACGTCATACTGAACACTATAGATTAAGAATGGGACGTCACTTAAGCTCACGTGTGAGTCAAGGCAAGTGAGCAAAAACTTTTGGACATATAGTGTATTTTAGTGTATATAAGCACAAATACATACATACAATAAATACAATGCATGAAGTCACTTTTACTTAGCTAGCCACTCATTATGTTTTATGTATTATTATTAGCATCACTTTTTGCTAGGCAACATCATCATAGCTGTTATGAGCTACAGCACTCAAACTGACTGCAAATATGCAATTTCAAAAGACGTAATGAGTTCAAATTCTGCTTTTATCAGCAATGCACCTTTGTACAGGCTTACAATTATGTAGCATGTTAATTTGGGATTCAAACAGATTTCCCCCAATCTGTTGACCATTAAGATTTTATAGTGATTCTTATGATAGCACGATTAAGCCAGTCTTTCAACAGAATTTCTTTTGATATCTTGAAAAATTTATTATGGCTTAGAAATGATCTCAGGAACTGTCAGTAGTTTTGTGTAGCTGGTCTTGACCGAAGAGTTTCAGCAGCAGATGTTTTCAAAACGATTATATGTGCATTTCTTATATCTTTACTTGAAATAGTTCAACTTTTTATCAATATCTTTTAGCAAACCCACTTAAGACCTAAATTTATTTATTTATGGTTTTTTATACTTTTTGAATAGCAGCTATTTTGTCCGTTTTCATTTTCAACAGCTTAACAGATGTTGTACTATTGATCCTTGTCTATTCTGGTAGCTCTCTGAAAACCACTATTTGGTTCTATTTTATGATTTTTTATGTTTTTGCTTAATTTTTTTTATATATCCATTTTTTTTTGACACCATTAAGAAGCTGGGCTGTCTAACTGTCAAATGTATTTGAACACCTGACTGTGAGCTTTTTGGACAGCTAATCAGAATTGTATTAAAACAGACTGGTCTGTATATAAATCTTAAGATATAACAAAACTTATCTAAAAGACTTCTGACAAGATCTTGAATTGTGGGGGACAAAATGCAAGCAAGGGCTATATTTAAAAATGATCTCTGAACCAATCAAAAAAAGCATTTTGCTGTGCAGTGTAAAGATATTTCCTTGCTTATTTCTGGTTTCTTGGTTTGTTCAGTCATATATAACTGACAGACTGCTTAGAGATGTTCAATCAGATAAATTCTGGTTCAGTGCAGCAGTACAGCTTCTGTCAGTGTGAAGAAGAGATGCAGGTATTTATTTGTTGCTTACTTGCTTGCTTTTTCTTACTTAGCTAACATTTATTTAGCATCAGATTTTTTTATTAATATAGACTTAACTTCATACTTTTCTTTATGTATTTTGTGCATTTTTCATGCATAATAAATAATTCGTACATTGTAGAAAATGTAAAATGCATAATTCTCTGATGAAAGAAAATCTACTGAACATGCCAGTGTCGCATATGAGAGCTCCTCCATACAAGGTTAATCTCCACCAGTGTTAGGTTCTGCTCTTTCCCCCACGCAAGCCAAAGTGAATCATGGAGTAAAGGATTCCTTACAATGTCAGCCAGTTTTAAATGCCTTTGTGAAGCGTATCTTTGGCCACACAGCATGAGCTTTAAATTCGAGCTGGTATCGAGCCTGGCCATGGCTTTAGTTTTCTTTAAGAACTGATGCATGCTTTTGTTTTCTGACCCCAAATAAATGTCATATATTTGGCATAGTTAGCATTCACAAAGGATGGATTTACAATCTGACAACATAACAGCTGGTCTTTTCATCAAGCATGTTTAAATATACTTTGTCCAAGGACCTCAAATTGGCAGATATAGCAAAACATTCCACAGAATTAAAAATATGCATCAAAAGCTATGCAATTGGATTTTGCAAGCCAATTTTGTAGAAATGCATAGAGAAAGAGAAATTATCAGTCCACTTTCAAACTGGAAAAGGAACATGAACACACAGTTGACTGGAAGCTTGCAATGTGATGTTTGCACTAAGTCACATATTAACTAGGGCCGGGACTTTTAACGCCTTAATTTCGATTAGTTAATTACAAAGATTTTAACGCGTTAAAAATTTTATCGCAATTAATCGCATTTTGGAGCCGGATCCTTTGTATTCATGTGTTCTAGCACGCCTGTAAATCTGATGCACAAGCAACATTCACAAACAACAAAGGTGGACGACGAAGCCGCTTCTCTTGTGTTAGGAATTGAGGGTTTTTTAGGAACGCTTTAAATGCTAAAACACAAAGCACGAGAACACACAGGGTTGGTAGATTGAACAGTAGCTTTATTTATGTCTGGGGTGCGCGACGGCACCAAAGTCTCTCGCGAACGTGGCGC
>JAOTRQ010000032.1:312117-331602 GCA_028565875.1 Hoplisoma paleatum
TGTGTGTGTGTGTGTGTGTGTGTGTGTGTGTGTGTGTGTGTGTGTGTGTGTGTGTGTCCAGACAGACCGTGTGAGAATGAGACAACACACACAGGGACCGAGACTCGAACCCATGCTGGACATTATAGATTTTAAACAGATAAATAAAGTAATATAAGTAGTTTAAATAAAAACATTTGCTAAATGCAGAAAATGTAAATACGTATAAACAAATAATATTTAGTACATAAGACCTGATTTAATTCAAACCAAACGTAAATATACAAAATATCTATAAAAGATTTTGCACTGATGTGTTCTTAGTAAAGCTTTTATATTAAAAGCAGTTAAATAGATGGAGATAATAAATATTCTTACAGATTATTATTATGATTATCATCATTAATCAAATCGATAAACACACAAACAGATGTGGATATTCACACAGATAAAAAACAATCGTGAGCTCTTCTTATTTTAAATATTAAATAGAACGTCCCGTGTCGCTCTGACCTTACCCAGACAGACCAAACTTATTAGCTTATTATTTTTCCGCCCCATAAAATATGAATACGTTAAAACCCCGGCAATTAATAATGCACCATAAATCTAAATATTCCCGTTTGTATTTTCAGAACATGAATGGATGCTGCCAGCTAAGCTTATCTCGGACCGTTCTTCATTTAGATGAGAACTCGGGGGTTCCGGACGCCCGGGTTCTGCTGCCGGAGCACCATGTTCATGTGGGTCCTGGGTTCCGGCTGTCAGCGCTTAGGTTTAGTATTTAAAGGGTAAATACAAGTATAAATATTTACTTTTAGGGTCACGGTGGGACACACACACACACACACGGCATGTCTTTGGACTGTGGGAGGAAACCTACACAGACGCGGAGAGGGCATTCAAACTACACACAGAAAGCCTCGGAGTGCCGCCATCGAACCCACACACATATGTGTGTGTTTGTGTGTGTGTGTGTGTGTGTGTAATTTACATGTAATTAATTACATTATTAAAAATGATTAATGTTTTATTAATTAAATTAATGTTTTATTATTAAATAAATTAAAAATTGATATTAATAAGTATATTTATGGCAACATTCTAATTTTAATTACATATAATTTACACACACACACACATTTGTTTCGATGGCGGCACTCCGAGGCTTTCTGTGCCCTCTCCATGTCTGTGTAGGTTTCCTCCCACAGTCCAAAGACATGCCGTGTGTGTGTGTGTGTGTGTGTGTGTGTGTGTGTGTGTGTGTGTGTATGTGTGTGTGTGTCCCACCGTGACCATAAAAGTAAATATTTAGACTTGTTTACAAACTTAAATCCCTTTAATTTGAATGTTGTGTTATAATAACGGCGGCACCGTGTACGATTCTTGACTTGATTGGAATCTTGCGTCTCACAAATGTAACTGAAGCGTAAAACATGGTGTTTAAATCCTAATAAACAAACAGGAAACTAATTCCTCGTGTAATCAAACACACTCCTGAGATAAAGTGCTGATAAAAACACACCGACTCATCAAAAAAGCTTCAAGTCAATAAAACCGAAACGTCACTGAAGTCGTGCGGTGGAAACGGCGACCGGACGCCAGGCCTGACAAATGAAGGAAGAACTTGGAGCGGGAAACAAAAGCGGTGAGATTTATCTCAAATGATCATATAAATCCTGGACTTACAGACCCGATGCTGCTCCCTCGAACCCACGAGCACGTTTGACAAAGTGGGGGCAGGAACGCACATTATCACATCGACGTCTTTTTTACAAAACCCTTTTTTGGGGGGGGGAGCGAGACATTTCTCAGGACAGATTTTTCTAAACTCAACAGTATCTTTCAAGATAGTAGACGTCCGGACTTTAATGCATAATGTCTTAAAAACAGATCTATGTTGTAGGAGGTCTATCTCCCGGGTCCCGGGAGTCGGTGCTTTAATTCTCAGACACCTTATAGTGATGGCTTCAATTTCCGGGGCTTTTGATAAAATCGTGCGCTCTCTTGTGTATTGGGATTGAGCGCCGGGCCGATGGGGAGCCTCTTTAATGAAGTGCCATAGTTTCAGTGCCTCATGATGCACCGTGATAAATGTGAAGCTGGCAGACGTAAAACACGCAGCTGTAACTCCGCTTAATATGATTTAAAATACAAACTATTTATAACACACACGCGGGGGGGGGGGGGAGTCGCTGTCGTACAATTCTCACAGGTTAAGCTTCTTATTTCCAGGTGATGTACTGTATGTACGGCAGTGAGGACAGCCATCGCGCTGCGCCGCTGCTGTTGGACCCTTGAGCGAGGTCTTTAACCCTCAATTGCTCGGACTGTCTAATGTAACTGTGATTATAAGTAAGTTTTAGATAAAAGCGTCTGCTAAATACTGAAAATATTAATGTTAATATTAAGGGGTCTTGTTCAGGGGGCCCAACAGTACAGACTGGCGACCTGTTCAGGTGTTTAGTTTATTCACTCAGTGTCTGTGACCCAGCCTGAATAAGATTAAGCGCTGGTGACACTAGATCATGGATGGAATTTTAATTTTGCTGCCATTTTCAGCACGTTCACAATCTAAATAATTAATGGTTAAGGGCCTCACTTAAGGGCCCAACAGTGGTGACCTGGCAGGCTTGAATCAACAACCTTCTGCTGATAGTCCTTAACATTTCATTTACATGTTCACCATTTAGCCGACACCTTTATCCAAAGCAATTAATAATAACAACTGAACACCATATTTCTGAGTGATTAAGGGCTATGGGCCTGGTTCAGGGGCCCAACTGTGACGGTGGTACTGGGACTTAAACCCGCAACCTTCATGATTTAGAATAAGAACCCATCTCACACAATCATCATTTTATTTTAAAACCGTTTTGTTGTTTGTTTAATGAGATGTCCGGTGGTCCGGTGGTCCGGTGGTCCGGTGGTCCGGTGGTCCGGATACTTTCAGCCACGTGTCGTATCTTTCGGTGCATTTGCATAATATAAAGAAAGTCTTGAAATGAAGTCCGTCACCGGGGGGCGACACTGATTCCTTCTGACAGCTGGAGGAAATCACTTCCCGGCAGTAAAGCCGAACCAATCGGCCTCCTAATCCAGGCTGATATCCGCTTGTTTATTTCTGCCGGATGTGAGACACTTTTGTGGAGCGGCTGCAGGAGACCTCGAGAGCTTGAACCCTCGTGGCAGCCGTCGCTTCCATCTCCATCCACCAACGCTATGGAGGAGAACATGTTCTCAGCGGACGTGTCCGTGTTTTGGGCTCGAACCCTAGACCCCTGCAGGACCTCGAGTCTGATGAGCAGCAACAGTGTGAGTACAATTTTTAATTCCCTTTTCTACACACATCCAGACGATGTAAAGTCTAAAGAGTCGTGGCGTGCTGGATCAAATGACCCGACCTCCACTGTCAACCTGACCCGAACCCGAGTAGGACCGCAGAGTGAATGTAATGCACTTAACAAGTTCTCAGCACCTCCTGAATGAAAAGCTGAATGAAGGAACGCCAAAGTGCAAAGCTGAAATATAAACTATATATTTATTTATTTATTAAATATCACTTTGTTGTTTGTCCCTTTTTAGTTGAGACGTCGTCTGTATTAATTACGATCTAGAAAAGAACCCTAAATGAGAAACGTGCGTCCGAGTGTTTGGCTGGTTGTCTAAATTCATAAACGTTTGTGTGTTTTGGTCAGTGGAATCAAATCAAGGCTTTATAATTGTGTGTCAATCAAATTCCCAAAGTAAATTTATCATTATAAATATAATTCTTTGCACAGAATGGCAGGAAACAGTCGACATCTAAACTCATGCCAGACAGAAGAGTGTCAACTAAAGTGTAGATGATCCATGAATAATCCCGACACGCTTATAAAGTACCGGGCCAGGGCGAAGGGGGGGCAAAGGGTATTCGGGGTATTCACTTAGTGTACCGGTCATCTGTAATTTAAAAGAATTTGCCCCCCGATCCGTGGTCAAGCCGGGCCTCCCTCAGTGAAAGTTTTCAGCAGGACATTACACACAAGAGCAAGCAGCAGATTGTGTGAGATTACGACAACATCCTGGAACAGTCCGGCCTCGGTAATATCTTCGTGTTTGCAGTCATGGCCTGTCACCCGGGCTGACCAGTGGGGACGCCTGGAGGGTCACGCCCGTTCCTCAATCAACTTCAAGTGTTATTAAATAGTGACCTCTATAAAGAAAAGCGAGATATAATGATGGCTTAAACAAACTCAATTTATCATCGTCCTGGTGCTGACATTACTTTACCCTCGTACGAGCGACCAAGCGGGCAGTTCGGCTGGCTCAGTGATCACACTCGGACCACAAAGAGCGTCCAATCACTTCGCTTCACACTACACAATACCATACTGCTCGAGTAGCTGTTATAAAAAACCTTCCTGAAACATTCCAGCGCACAAAGAAGCCATGAAATCCAGAATATTTATCCGTTTATTCTCTTCATTAGTGAAGCGGCGTGACGGTTGGAATCAGAAAACAAGCTTTACATTCCATTTCATTTCAGGACGCGGTCCGGGTTCCTTTCCCACGTGGTGTATTCATGTCCTCCGCACATATAGCTGGCTGAACCCCTACAGTCCAAAAACATGCAGCCGGGTTAGATTTAGAAGAGTTAATCCTCCACATTTAACCAAATCCGTGCACATTTACACACACTGATGAACACACACTAGGGGGCAGAAGTGAGCATCACTAGCCATGATGCCACAGAACAATTCCATATCCCAAACTGACATAGTGACATGTCTTTAGACTGTAGGAGTAAAAACCGGAGTACATGGACGGAGCACGCACGGACACACACTGGGACGAATACACTAAATACCTTAACACGTCGACAGTCTGGTTACAGGCTACAGAAACACACACACGACGATTTCAGTCTCTACCATTAACCTGAATGCATGTCTGTGGACTGTGGGAGGAAATCAGAGTACCCACACACACACGGAGAGAACGTGCAGTCAGAAATTCCACCATGAAAGCGCTTCATTGCTTTACCTGGGGATCGAAACACCTTTATATGATCACGATCATAATAATAATAACAGATCCACAAATTATGAACAAAAAATGGGAAAATAAAATAAAACAGTAATAATAAATAATAAAAAACCATTTTATGACCTGCACTGTAAATGATATAACGAAGAGCTCTGACGAAACACTTTATTACATAAAGATAAAACAAACATAAAATAAAATCTGCTCTCTCTCTCTCTCTCTCTCTCTCTCTCTCTCTCTCTCAGAGAGATATTATTTTATACATGACCGTTAGAATATTGCGTGGATGTTCGAGTATCTTAAGTTTTATAATGACCGTAAGGGGTATAAAAGCTCGGCATTATTACTTAACCAATATCGTTGGTGTATTGCTAAGACCCATCAAACAAGTCATTCAGGAAATGATTTTGACTGCTGGAGTTTTATGACTGTATTTTCTTATGTGATATGGACTTCGGGTCAGCGCTGAGATAAAGTTGCTTGACACTTCATCCATGGACTCATGATTTTTTATATACTCTATTGACTTGGCCTGTATTGATTGTGCAGAATGTATCGCACAAATCATTTTGCGCCCAATCAATAAAGAAATCTTGTGGAAAATTTATATTAAAAGACTTTGGTTTGCTTAAGTGACTTTCAGACAGGGTGTATTGAGTGTTTCGCTGATTAATTGGGCTAGTTTAAATTTGAGCACTGCCAGCCCATTAAATAATGCATTCTTAAATCACCGTCTGCCATTTATGATTGAAATGAGATTTTCCATGCAACGAGGGAGCCGTTAAATAAATCAAATAAGTGCATTTTACCAAGAACAACAAAGAGAACATAACTCTCATGAAGCGAGGTTCTGGCTTCAGGTCCGTTTCTTCTTACCTGCGTGTGTTTTCACACACTTCTTCGTTACATGATTCTGGACCTGATTACATTTAAAGCTGGAAGTGATGCTGCGTGATGACAAATTCGATGCTGGATAATCATCGAATCAATAAAACGACACGAATACACAAACGAGAGCAAATAGACACAAACGAGGTGGCGAGGTGGAAGAAACACAACGTACATGATGTCTAACATTTCATCAATATTATTTACTCATAATCTGCCGTGGTCGTTTCCTGCTGCGCAGAGAAATGCGTTGGTGATCGGAAGGTCGCCGGTTCGATCCTGAGACACAAAAGGTCACGACTGAAGTGACCTTGAGTGAGGCATGGAAATAGAATAGTGTGTGCTTACTGCTGACCCCTAGTGTGTGTTTACTAGTGTTTCACTGCGCGGTTGGATTGAATGTAGATGATTGATTCCTGTGGGTGTAAAATTTATTCAAAATCTAATTCTTAAACAAAAATCGGTGTATTCGGTTCTTGTCTTTACCACACTGTGGTTAAAATGTACCGTCATGATTCTATAATAACTTAATCCTCCACCTACACATGATCACTCAATTATAGAATTTTTAGTGTGGTGAATTGGACAATATATATTTTTGAATATCCATTTTATATTAAATGTGGAATCAAAATACTTTAGAGAATGACTGAATAAATTTAGAGAATGTATTATTCCTTTCTTCATTTTTCTTTTATCTTGCTTTTGCAATGGTGGAACTTACCTGATGATGGTTTGGGTTATAGTGAGGAGATTATAGCCGATGGTGGGACGAGGTGTTCGGCTCAACACACTCATGTAAAACGTTTTCTTGATTGAATCGTTGAGTGAAAAAGCAAATAGACTAAAATTGGTGTATAAATGATCTGCGGAGCTAAAAATCCATTTCATCTTTTAATACCCGTCGGTCTGACCTGTGACCTGGCGAGTGAACGTGAAGGTATCAGTTTTGTCTTCTAATCATATAATTGAAGTAAAGAGGTCACTCGGACCCGGACGCTTTGGCTTTCTCAAGGAGGCTATTTTTTATTTCTATCACTTGCTCATTTCTGTTTAATTATGTGGGGTGGATTTTGGAGTAGATAACACGCTGTTATCTCCCAGTAAGAAGGATAGAAAGGATATCAAAAAGATAAAAGTCCAATTCTCCATCCCGAATGTTTTCTCACATTGTTTAATGATCTGTTGGTGTTTTAAGAAACTGTATGTAAAATAGAGGTTAGAGGTCATGTGGAGTCTGTGCTGTAGACGGAGGACTGATAAAGACCTTAATTATACGATTAAATGGACGCTAGTCGGAGTCTCTGCGCCACACGTAATGACCCGGCGGGATTAAGAGATCACGAAGTAAACGCTATGAATGGAAAAAATGATTAGAGATGGTGCAAACACTTGATGTGTAATCGAGATGTTCCGTACGGTGTCATCGACCCACAACTCAGGATTCAGGATCTATCCGAAGTGGTCCAAAGGAGGAACAGTGGTCCTAATGTTCTGCCTGATCTGTGCTGAAGCATCTTATAAACCTGTAGTCTTATATAAACTGTATCATGCTAGTAGCTGATTCAAACCGTGGATGAATGAAATGGAGCATAATGTCGTTTAGTAAAAGAGGATTAAGTTCTTCTAGTGAGAATATCGAGTTGTGCGAGAACTCTGTTCCACATGCAGCAGAACGACTGATCGGATGCTTCATTAGGAGCGGATTTATTCAATCAGCTGGCTCACCCTTTAATTAAAGGAACTAATTATGCTATCGAAAGGCCCAAAAGAGGGTCGGCCTACGCACCTTCCCCTCCTTCCTTGGTGAAGGTGATGACCTTGTGATAACCTGGATGTTCATCAGTCAAATTACTGTCCCCAGTAATGGTTATGCCAAAGCACTGGAACACCGGGGCCAGCTAATCTGTATTCAAATTACACACCGCCAAACAGTGAGGTGGCCGCGTCGCCTATAACTCAGTCCCCGGCGCATGCAGGGAGGAGAGATCAACAAAAACCCGGTAACCCCTCCCGTCCACCGGGGTATTATCGTACATTTCCCAGGTGTGCGACAGGACTGCTGGGGAGAGGCGATATTGGAAAAATTAATCATAAGTTCCCCCGCAACCTTAATGGTCAGTTGAAATTAATTAATTGCCAGTGTGTAGGAGGGGACCGATGCTCCAGACAAGAGGCACCGAGAGGCTAAAGGCTTTGTATGTACACAGTTGCTCAGTAGACCTAAAGTATACGGACACAGGCCTACACTCGATCACTTGCATAATACATCATCAATTCTGTGCTTCAAAGTCGGTGAAAGATCTTGACTGACTTGCTTTGTGCTACAATAATTACTATGAAGTGTAATAACTCGCTTATAAATGGGAAATTATATGCTTATGTCTTTGTCGCAGCAGTTTAGGGAAGGCTCTTTACTGTACTGTATATTTTAAAAAAACAATTTCATTTTATAGAAACTTTGGAAACATTAAGCACACAACTTAGGCGTCAACCATCATCCACGCACAGCCATACAAACATTCTTTTAACCGAACAGGCACAACTCTTGTTCAAACTAAAAACGTCGCTCTAATTCACTCAATTTTAATATTATTTGTTTATTAAATGGGTCGTTCAACAAGCTCGCAATCAGGTGTACAAACACTTGTGTCCAACACTTGAATATTTACATATTTAACACAAATATCTCAGTCATGGAAAGTACACGTTATGCTATCAGAAAGAATCAAGACACTGGACATTTTAATATCATGTATAATATCAATATAATATCCAATCTCAGAATCAAAGTGACCATCATAAATAATTATATTTGTCAAACAATTACACAAATCATAGAATAAATATCCAGATAATTCATGTAAATGCACATGAATGAAAATGAATTGATGTCAGTTTTGATGGCACCTGTTTATAAAATAAAAGATCATTTATTTAGATTATTTGTCTGTGACATGCTTATTAATTAAAACATGATCATTAAACATAAATGGGAAACACACAGAACGATATATTACTGATTAATAATGTCATTATGGAATAATGAAGGTCTGTTTTATATTGAACTCAATGATGTTTCATGTAAGTAATTATATTTCACTGCAGCTTTTTAAGCTGATAAATCACAGCATGTGGTCGAACTAGCCCTATTTATACGGGCACAGTCAAATCAATTATTGTCATAAGTTTCTTTAACAGAACTGAAAATTACTTTGTGAATAAATACCGCATGAAAAAAATACATAAATGTATTTATTTATTCAGAAATCCACACGTGAACGTGACGCAGCTTCCTGTGGCGTCTTGTCGCCATCTTGTGGATGCTAATGAGGAACTATTATACCCAAAATGCACATTAGCGAAATTTTAAAAGTACGTAATTGCAAAACTGAGATTTAAAAGACTAAAAAACACAAATCAGTGGATTTATGACGTCATAAATATCACACAAATGAGACGGTTGGGTGAAATAGATCCTGACAGGACGTGCAGCACTGGTTTCCTCCGACATGTTAACTAGTGCCGTTTAAATGCACATTTTCGCTCAATTAAAGTGATTTATTGATGTTTAAAATTAAGAAAAAAATATTTGTTTGTTTGTTTTACATGTAACAGACTGAATTCATCAGATCTATTCGCTCCTATAAGAGACGCAGCACAGGTCATGTTTTTAAAAAGTATTCCTCCGCATTAATCAGACACTAGATTGTACAAGTGTGTAATTGTCTGTCTGTGTGTGTGTCCAGGGTGTTACTGTGTGCCCTGGGGGTCAGTGTCAATGAAGTATAAAGCATAGCACAATTTGATAATATTGGAGGAGAAAAATGGTAGAAAATACAAATTTCCATACAAAAATAGACTGCATTTTTACATTTGTGTATTAAACTTGGCTGTTTGTGGTTGCAGGTACAATTCAAGCATGAAACGTTATCTTTATAAAAGTAGAAACTGTACTGAAATGCGTTGACAAGAAATGCTAAACAAAAAAAATTCAGAATAAAATATAAATAATATATTTTAGAGTCAATAATATTTTTCTTCATCTTGGCTTTCTTGTTCTAGAATACCTATTACTCATCTAAAGAGGGTTTTAAAAAATAAATAGTGATTATATATCTAAAGGAGCTATATACATTGAAATTATTTCTTTACATGAGGATGTGCAGACTAGATATTAGATAAAAACATTTTAATTATTATTCAGATTTAGAAAAGCAGCGCAGACCCGGGATCCTCCACCGGGATCGAGTGTGGACCCGCAGATCCAGCCATTCCTGCTGAGCTACAGCCAAGTAGGAATCGGGTGGTGCAGTGGGGCTCAGTTCAGGAGTTCCAGAGCCCGCGACCACACTCGGGCCACCGTGCTGGCATGTGGCCTGGTTCTCCAGATGGTTGTCCATAGTCTCCAGATTATTAAGACTTCCTACCGACTGATCCACCACTTGGGCTGCGTTTGGACCTGATAACAGAATCCACAGAGAGAGAATGAACTGGAACGTAGAGAAGTACAGACCTGGAATGAAGTGTATATGTATGTATGTCTGTCTGTCCTTTCTTAACTACTAAACCTACCGATTTAATCTATCTATCTAGCTTGTAACTCACAGCAGTGTCGGAAAGGCTCCCATCTTAAAGAAGGCGTGTATGTCTTGGCCACAGGCTGCTGCAGGAGGCAGACGATGGCACAATCCATCTGATGAAAGGCGTGCAGAGACAGAAGTCGGTGATGAAGCTCCTCCGACAGGCTGAACTTCTCTGAACGGATGAACTCACGAAGCAGGTTGAAATCCTGTTTCAGCTGCAGTGCTCCCTGAATACTAACATTCACAAGATTATTGGATTATTAATAATAAGTCCAAATATGCATCGATCAATGGTTTGTTCCAAACATTAACTGTTACTATATGTTTACTAAATAATTACAGTAAGCTGCTCTGTGATAGGTGAGGAATTATTTGTCCCATTTATTTGTCATTTTGTCATTTATAACCACCCACACATTTCTTTTTGCTATTTGTTTGTGAATCTGTGTGTATTTCCCTCTTTCTAAGTCACCCAAATCAATTCCTCTTCTGCTGCTAGAAGGTATTTTCACCAGCCTCGCCCTCCCTCCAACCCACACATCCAATGAATTTGCAAGTGAGGCCAATATTCGTGCACTTAGACCCATCGACTGATCCTTATGCTACTCTACCTTCTATAAAAGTGCCTCATACGATCACATCAAAGTCTTTAAACACGCCGCTTCATTTCTCTTTCCCACCAGTCAGACTTCATTTGCCAGTTTTGTCGGCTGTGGGACCAGCAAAACAGACCTGAACTTGATTTTCTGTTTCAGAATGTGCTCCATCCAGGCCTCCACGAAGGCACTCATGGCCTCCATCAGCACAGGTATTCGAGCTTCATCTGGTAACTGCTGGACCCCCTCCAACACCTGACCGATCACAGTCTGGGCGGCGAACGTGGCGTAATCACTCGGGTTGCTGGGTAATTCTACAACATACAAAACAAATCAAAACATATTTTCATACTACAGCTGAACAAATGAATATTTTGGTTAAGATGATTAAATAACTCATTTATTAAAACCTACTGAACCTGATTTGTGGTTGACCCTCCAGTGTTTTGCTGACGGCATCGTTTGCTCAAAAATCTCCATCGACATTTTCTTACAGTCCGTTGAAAACTTCTGAAGCACAAGATCTGAGAAGGTCTGTAATGAATAATGAGAGAGGAATATAATAACTATATATAATAATATAATAACTATTGAAATAGAATCCAGAGGAATCAGACCTGAAGTTGAGAGACTGCTTGTGTTAGTGTTGGTTCATGCTGTAATAGGAACTGTTCTTCATCGACCCCGTGAACTTCCTGTAATCGCAGAGCCAGAGCCTCCACTGTTTCCCTGAGAGCCTTCAAAAAATACACACCAAACAAATCAATGCATACATTTAAGTATAATCTTATTTAAAATAATTATGAACCATACACACCTTCAGGTCTCCCTGTGTCACCAGCAGGAACTTATTTACAGACCATGAGTCCAGGAACTGGTAAGCCTTACTCAGAACCCAAAATGTAGAGGACTGGATAGTGGCCTGAACCCGCAACATCAACCCTGAGATATAAAAACACCGGCTGGTGTGATTCGTTTCACCTAAACAGAGCAAGAACAACATGATCCATGTTCCAAAAAGCTTTTTTGTACATTACGGTAGTTATGAGTGCAGTTTATGGATGAAAGACTACCTGAGTTTGGATGTGGTGTTTGAAGAAACTGGATGACTGAGAGCAGAGGAGGAAACATCTGCAGTGTGAGTTTCATGGTGGCAGTTCTCACGATTGTGGGGTCTCCTAAACGTTCTGGTAAACACTTATCCTTCAGCCCTGAACCCAGTGACTTACACATCACTTACACACACACACACACACACACACACACACACACACACACACACACACACACAGTCAACATCTTACTGTTCATGTGTGAATCTTATTGTTTTAATATTAAGAAACTTAATAAGATTAATTTTGTTATTAGACTCACTTTCATCCCATCGCATGAAGGCTGCGGTAGATAAAATACTGGAACAGATATTCACTAAAACGTCTCGGCATTCCTCCGGAACAGATTCTAATAAAGTTTAAAGTTAAAATCAACAATTTAACATTCTCCAGAATCTAAAGAGTTGCTTCTGTAAGATCTGGTCTAACTGTGGTTTACATAATATAACATAAAACACTAACAAAGTAGATGTATGCCAGTCACATGTATGCCACATGTACGCTTTCCGATGTGTGTGTGGTTTTGTATAGTTTTCGGCTATACTACCGGTAAACACTACCACACTTTTATAAGCGTACCTTGATTACCGGTGTCCCTGAGCCACTTCACCAGCAGAAACACCATCTGATAATTCCACTGGTTCACACCACCTAAAACGCCGCCATTAAACTGGTAATAAAAATATTTCATGAAGGTGTTTGGGAATTCTGTCCAGTAGATTTTGCAGTATTGAGAGTAAAGCTGAGAACACGTATCGGTCATGTTGAGATCATTTCTGTGTAATGGTCTGCACAGTTTCACATCTGTCCTTTCAGAGGAAGGTGTTTTGGAAATGTGGGACGCTGTGAGGTCGGCTGAAGATGCTAAAGCTTGAAGAAACATTTCCAGACTCTCGTGATGGCTTAATAATACGAGCGTTAAACTGGAAGCTTTTCGTGACGTTGTTTTCGGCGACTCTTGTGCCGCATCACTTGGTGTTGCTTGACTGGATGTATGTCGGTTCAGATCCTCCCATGATGTGCTGGGTTTTGCTGCTAGAGATTCAAGCTCAAGCTGCTCTCGAACCCAACCGTGAAGCTTCTCAGAAACAACGTGAGACTGTTTCTGAGCCAGAATTCTCATTATTTCTCTAAGTGAGAAGGTTAAAGGTCGGGCACTTGTCCTGGGTGAGCCAGAGGAGAGTCTGATGTGCAAACTCCACGATGCAGCTTTCTGCTGGGATGTGTGATACATTACGACCTGATTGTACAGTTCCACAGCAGACACCAGGTCCTCTAAAGCATCGCTGGAAAGGCACGCCGCCTGAGCCGTGGCCAGCGTCAACATCTGTGTGTGAATGCATTTTTCCATGAGCAGTAAAGCCTGCAACCCCAGCATCCACAGATTCCTCCTCATCGATGTCAGCATCTCTCTGCATGTCGTCAGGGTAACGTGCTGTAAAAAGGCATCGGAGCGAAATCGAGAGCTTAACAGGTCCCAGTGGTTGACGCTGACCCTCAGTTCCTCACACAGACCTCGAAGACCAAGGTTCCAGCCAGATCCACGCGTCAGCCGAGCCTCATCCAAAACCACAGCCAGTCGGGACCGAAGGCAGTTGGCCGCCCGACATCGGCGCCCGTATTCGTGCAGGAAAAGCAACTGAGCTCTTTGTTCCAGAAGCTTCTGGAGCTGGGCGTAGTGCTGGCCAAACGTCGTGGCCTGAGGGTGATGGTAGAATTCTGCCCCTGAACTGGACAGTCCCTTTATGTACCCCCGGGGGCAGCCTCCTGCCCCGCGCAGGACATGGCACTGAGAGCCAAGACCCTGTAACGTCTGTTCTAAGTGCTGGAGACGCAGGGACGAGCGTGAGGTGAGATCCTCACACGACACAAAGCTGTCCTCGTTTTCATAACACACTCTGTTCTCGTCACTTTTGTCTCTCAGGACGTTTTTGGCGTCGAGGCAGAACTTGGGAGGAACTTTAGGAGGCGACTTTTGGACATTGTGTTGTGTTCGGGGCTTCGTGTTGGATTCTGGTCCACTTTGGTCCTCCTGGGTGATGCAAGATGTTTGAGCCATTCTTCCTTCTGTACACTACCTCAAACATTTCACCTGTAAAACACACACACACACACACACACACACAGTGTCACAGATTGTGTAGACAGTGTAACCTAGCACAGCATTTTTGCTGCGATTATGACAAACCACACAACACTATTGTAATATTATTTTAATATAAATTTAAAAACATATAAATTTAATAGTAAACCAATTCTAAATTTCGCCAGATGGGGGCAGTGGCTAAATCCGAATCATTGTCACCTCACATTAAGAAGGTTCTGGGTTCGAGCATCTTTCAATCTGAACTTTGCATGTTCTGTGTGTGTGTGTCTGTATGGATTTACTCATACAGTCCAAAAACATGCAAGTGAGATACATTGGGGACAGTAAACGGTCCGTGAGTGTTTAACATGAACTTGTGAGTTACAAACTCAAATTAATTTTAGTCTAAAGACAGTAACGAAACACATTATTATTATTCATTAATTATTGTTTTTATTTTAAATACAGACATTAATCTTCATCAGTAACTGGCTAACATACACATAGCCACCAAGCTAACACAGGCTAACGTTCTGTTTTCAAGATTATCATCTGGTTAGCATCATTAGCTAGACAACCTACATTAAAGACCTAAAGATATACACTTGATATATTATAACACTTTAACAGAATATATTTATGAGCTTTACCTGTGCTAAAAAAAATCACACACTGAACCCCATCCGAGCACGTAAACACAGAACACTCGATGCCCGGATGAATCGATTCACCACTTCCAAGTCGACTCACTGATTCAGAATCGATTCCAGAAACTGATTCTTGTTACATTTAAAGTTTCATGGACTATGTTAAAAAAAACTGCTAACTTCAATAAATAAATCATAAATGTTTTTTTTCCAAAACTTTAAAAATGCCGTGGAAGACAAAACTTGTGTAAAAAATCATTAGGTTTTATTTTATTAAGGTTTTCTTACTTTCAGAACCGATTCATTCTGTTCGACTCCTGAGTTTTCGAATCTTCGGTTCGTAGATATTTATATATCTTGACAGGGAATCGATTTCCTATTTGACTCCCAAGTTTTCAGAATCAATGTTACCGATTCCTCGAGCACAAACAGTAATTGAATTCTGTATTTAAAATCTGTATCTGAAATTATTTTTTCTTTTGTAATTCTGTAGTTAGATGATTAATCTACTCCCCCAAATTAATTGCAATAAATCTTTCTAAAGTGCCTTTCTATTAAACAATAAATGAATTAAATTGGTAATAAAAATTGATAAGAAATTGAATATTTTTTCTTAGAATGTTTATTTGAAAATGGTGCTACACAAAAAAATGTCCACATACAATATTTTACAACAAATCCTTTGAAATAGATGCTCTGGTGTGAGAATGATTAAATCACTGAGTCTTTTATAGAACTTGTATAAAATAAACATTTTCTCAATCCAGTTTTATTGACAATAAAACAAAAACAAGGAGTAACAACATTTCATCTGGAACACAGAAAATCCTGTACAGCATTAAAACCTTGAACTTGATTCACAACTGAGTAACAATTACAAATAAAATGTCAAGCCATCTCATTCTCGTCGATCTTCATCATCTTGTGAGGGGTTCCAGTGTACGAGTCCTGCAACACACACACACACACACACACACACAATACATAAACCCTGTACAGAACCTACTGTGGTCCATCATACTGTATTTACCTGAAATAAAAAAAAAACTACCTGGATTTCACCAGGATTTATAAGAACTTACGTCTGCTAAGGAAGATCCGCTGATGCATTTTGGGTTCTCGGCATCAACTTCAGGGTCTAGTTCAAAATCCATGATCTCACCAAGGTCACTAAACAATATAAAATTACATTTAGAGAACACGAAAAACCAATGAGTGTGTGAAACGATACGTCAATCAGGCATAACATTATGACCACCTTGCTAATATGTTGTTGGTCCACCTGAAACTTCTGCACGTTATGACATTTCTAAGCAGCAGCATTAACATCTAGAGATGTCACACTAATGTTGTGATACTATTCACGATACCATGTTCACTCATTTCTGAAAGCAAATGATTCAATTATATTTTATTAACAAAAACAATGACTGACCTTTAATTTCTGAGGTAACAGCAAGCTACACCAAAAATACTCAATTCACCCTTTTTATTTAAAAATATAATCCTATCCAACTTTGAGAATACAATATAATCCCTTGCTGTGTAATATATTCCTCCACTGACAGGCACCGGTCACAATGGTTATAAACCTGCTCAATGTAGATGAATATGTTGTGCTAATACAAACAATGACAACATAGCATAACATACATGGCTTCCACTTCTGTTCCTTCCTCAGATGGGGGGTCCCATGCGTGAAGTTTAACTTTCCACAGTTTGATCTGCTGGTCCCATGAGCGGCGACTGTACTTCTTAAACTTGTTTGGTGTTCGAGGGTGGACGCCTGATTTCCTTAAGTGCCTAAAATGAAAACACAGAATCAGTACGAGCTGAAATTCTGTACAGGCTTCATTCTGCACCAGTGCTGATCACACGCACTTTGGAACTTCTTTGATGTAACGGTCGTACGCGAGTGTGTTCTTCCCATAGTTGATCTGTTTTTGTCGTCTCTGCAGGACGGCCTCATCCGTCTCGATGTCTCCGGATTCTCGAGAGTCTGAACTGTAGCAGAACCAGATGAACAATTATACACAAGAAAAGATCAATAATGACCAACTAAGTGTTGACATGAGCAGGAAACAACAAACCTTCCAGACGAGGATTTTCTCTCCCTCGGAACGAAATCGCCAGCGAGGATCCGCCGTCTGTAACTGAGATATTAAAGCCCTTCTTAGTAACACAAACCGATCAAAATACGATCAATGTATTACCAGCTGAAAAGTGGCTCAGTAACGATGTCCAGAGCGCCCCCAAGAGTTTAATGTGACTAAAAACCGTATCAGGATGCGATTTAATGTGATTGTTGTGTGACAGTAAAATGTAAATGCGAGTCCCTGTAGTGATAGACGTGTGTGTGTGTGTGTTATCTATAAAATGAAAAGATTAAAAAACAACTGACCGTTCGACATCCTGTTTGACATTAGTACGCATTTCCTCCACCTCCACCTCCTCTCCCCAGTCACGGATCCTCGACACGGGCTTCTCGCTCTCTGGAGTCGTGAAACTGAATGAAAAATGATTTGAATAAAAATCTTCCATTAATTAATTTAATTAACTATTAATTTAAACTCGTATGTTTTATCGAGTCTGAACAAACGTACCCCTCAGGTCTGTGTGAACCCGGTCGGGGGGTCTTTCTGTCCGAGACGGTCTCATTCTCATTGTGAGACCTTATTGTGCTTCCATCTGCACCACGTTTTCTGCTGTGTGACCACCGAGAATGACCTTTGTTCCTGACAACACAGTTTAAATAATAAACAGTTAAAATACGATTTAAACAAGTTTGTTTGGACATCAATAAATTGAATAAAAATCTAATTGTGTACGACTTATATTGACATTTATTATGCAGCCCACTTCATCATTTATTGATTCTTTTTCATCTTTGTCACAACTCTGGTTTTAAAAATGTAAAAACTTGTGATTCATCGTAAACTGAACTTTAGTAGCAAGATCTTGAGAATTCTTATAACGGGACTCACAATGACCTTCAAACGCAGATGAATTCCTGCAATGCGTCGTGATAAAAACGCACATTTAAAACAGACGTGACCTAAGATTCTCACATCCGAGATATAATAATAAATAAAGGCAACACATGCGAAGCTTTATTATGTAATAGTTTTATGTGTCATTCAAACAAATAACAACAGAAAACCTAGAAAACGTCGCAAAATTGTTCAATCAAAGTTGATCTCGTAAATCCCAAGAACAAAGTTTATATTCTAATATTTAATGTGATTTTAATCAATTAAGCGCCGGTTATGTTGATCAGGTTTAACCAAATCAATACAAACACTGGCAGCTTTCTGGGGGTTTGTAACAGATATTAAATATTATATCAGATAATAAAGATAATAAACTGTAATAATAAAAACACATTGTTTACTATTCTGGATTATTAATTTGCCTGAAACTAAAAATAAACTAGAAGTTTGGGATCAAAATGACACAAACGA
This sequence comes from Hoplisoma paleatum, assembly GCA_028565875.1. NCBI lineage: Eukaryota > Metazoa > Chordata > Actinopteri > Siluriformes > Callichthyidae > Hoplisoma > Hoplisoma paleatum. The sequence continues at coordinate 330,501 of JAOTRQ010000032.1, forward strand.
TAAATTAAGATGAATGTATTATTAATATATTATATACACTAAAGAGTATAAATAATAAAAACTATTAATGTTTGTGTTCTACACACAATACATTCAGTTTAAAGTTGTATTTACTCGTTGTTGTTGGTTTTATTACTTTTTTAACATCTACACGATGTGAAAAGTGCATTTAGAGTGAAGTTTATGAGTATTTATGAAGTAAAGAAGTAGAAATTCTGCACTTTTATCTTTTATTGTTCTTTGTTCAGTGTTAAATCTGAACAATGGATGTAAATACACACAATGAAACTGAAGACAGGAGAGTCGCTTCATATTTAAGCTAAACTTGTACTGGATTTGGTAACCTGACGTGTTATAAACGGATAATAACGTGTTAATAATAAAAGAAAAGTAAATGTTGTGTGTTTTATTTGAAGCTAACATGCTAATCCGCGCGCTTTGCTTAAACTCGCGGGAAACCGAAGCGGCTCCACAACCGCCGCTTTCTCACTAAAAGCGCGAATATTTGTTGATTCTTGTGTTGTTGTGTTGTGTGTGTGCGGGTGTTTACCGGCTCTCCTCGCTGGTCTTGTGGTGTTTGTGATGATAAGACATCTTTTATTCACCAGATGAATCCGCCTGCTCAGGACTTGAAGGAAGCGCGCGCGCCACTAAACCAACAGGGACCGTCAACAATCGGGTCATATGATCGGCGGTGCATTCTGGGTAAAGAGGAGGCACCCCTGAACCTGCTCTTCTTCATCCTCATCCTCACACTCCATCCATCATCTACCGGTAGTGTCACCAGAGCTTCGTACTGGACTCACACCGAACCAATACACTAAAGACCTGAACAGGGCGACCTGAGTCTGCACAGGTTTTCATCCGGGTACTCCGGATTCCTGTTGTGGTGTTTAGTGTAATCACTCTGTGTGTTATATTTATATTATACAGGAACAAACAGCTTCAGAACTGCAACCTGGTTTTAAATGACACACGCCAGCAGTTCAGTTACACACACACACACACACCAGCAGTTCAGTTACACACACACACACAAACACACACCAGCAGTTCAGTTACACACACACACAAACACACACCAGCAGTTCAGTTACACACA
>JAOTRQ010000032.1:331702-356967 GCA_028565875.1 Hoplisoma paleatum
GCAGTGAGGCATTAAGAGAACGAGGCAGCATGGCAGTGAGGCATTAAGAGAACGAGGCAGCATGGCAGTGAGGCATTAAGAGAACGAGGCAGCATGGCAGTGAGGCATTAAGAGAACGAGGCAGCATGGCAGTGAGGCATTTCCCTACGTCTCCCAACCCAACCGATTCTTTGACACGTTTACAGAAAAGTGAAAACATGTAGAGAGGAAAAAAGAAAAGGAAAGTGAGCTTCATTCATTCATTAGGAATCTTTGTATTATTTGGGACTGAGATAGAAGTGCATGAACCGTTACTTACTGCCGTCTCCCACATGACTGCTGTTATGGGTAAACACAGATAATTATGTACTTTATGTCTTATACAGCATTTGTTTCCAAAATAAAGACTTTTACATCCAGCTGATTTTTTTCTTTTTTTTCTTTTCATGCTAAACATTGGAGCAGAAGTTGTAGTGCGAGTGCATGTGGCATCCTAGTTTATAATGATGCAAACATTAGGATCATTATTTCCTAAATAGACAGTAATATTGAGATAATGAAGTGGCAATAATAATATTGATGACTACAGACGATTAAAGAGTAAAAATGCATCTGTACAGAAACAGTCACCCGACCTGAACCTCGTCTGCACCATTTTCCTGCACCTTCCTCTCAAGGCTTTTTACCTCTCAAGTGTCGTTTCCTTTTCTCGCCGACTCAGGAGAACAAATCCTGCCCCCCCGGGCAAGGCTCAGAAAACCCTTCATCAACATGACATGAAACACATATAAACGGCGTGGATGCTATCATGGAACTATTATTTATGGCTTCAAAGTGGAACAAACGTCAGGTTTAAACGTCACAGATGACCGATGCTTGTTTGTATGACCCCCGTTTCCTTTTATTACACGGGTGTGAAACTGTTTTAACAGGACAAGCTGCCCGGAAAAGTTAAAGAGTGGATAATGAGATGGGATCATGCATTTGCGTTTATATTTAGGATTTGCTTTGTGCTGGGGTCATACATTAGCACGCCCCGAACACGACCCCAGCCCATGTTCTTATGTAGATGTGAGCACTAACATTACATTAGCCTGATATTTATTCATTTATTTAAGTAACATTCATGACAGGAGACTGACAGGAGAATTTTGTATATTCAATTTGCCTTTTCTGCATGTTTTTGGACTGTTTGAAGAGAGCGGAGCACTAGTTCCGTTCCCTGGGAATTGAACCCAGGACCCAGTGCTGACCACTAAGCCACCGTGTCGTCCCATGACTCTGATAAATAAATCTGTACTAGTTATTAAGGAAATGCTTTTGTATTGTTGTACCGGTGCCAAAAGGCGTCTGGGAAAGCCAAAACACATTCTTACCCGAGGAAGGACGGGCACGATTTGCCTGCCGAACACGGTTTGCGAGTTTGTTATGTAACCGATAGGAAAAGGAGGGACCCGCTTCAGGGCGGTGATCTAACTTTGTGTTCGATTCGAGGTCCAGAAGAGAGAAGACGATTATCTCTGATGGAAACCCAGAACATGCACACATACAAAACCTCAATCAGCACAGAATCCAAGCTGGGACTTCATACTGTGATGTAACTTATTCATTCTTATTCTTATTCGTTCACTTATTCACCGTGACGACGAAACAAAACTGTAAAACAAAACTGTATTTTATCATGACAGAAATGAAGCGAGAAGGAAAAGAAAACAGAAAAATACTCCCATACAGATCAGGAGTGTCATCGATCAGGACATTGTTACTGGAACCCGGAACTTTTACCGCCTCACCGATGAACCCAGACAGACAGAGACCCCGAGAAAGTCAAATTAATCGAATTCCTGACTTTTTATACGTCTAGACTCCGTGAGAAATGGCAAAACCGAGACCGGTGGGAGTTTCTGCTGAATGAAACGAGGCCCTGAAATAACAGTCACACACGAGGACGAGTCTGAGATCATTCCAGTAGATCTGACTGAAGTATAATCATAAGGATGTAGGGTCGAAACCCACCACCCCCAGCTGACCACGGTATTGATCGCTGTACTTTCCATACAGAGCAGAAGTAGATTAATCACACATCGAGACCAAAGTACGCTGAGAAAAGCCCCTAAAAAAACACACGAAGTGAACAAAAATATTCAGTAATTTACAGCGTTGAATACACAAATACACAATTCATTGTATTGTAACACCAAAGATTGTTGCACTTTAATTTGTGTTCTAGAAGGAATAAAAGAAAATAACCAAATTCTGATTCTGGCTACAAAAGGGACAAACACAATATTAGGAAAGTGAACATATTGTGATGCCTGATCGCTGTACACCGTCACACTGGGAAAATCTGAGAAGTATTAAGCTGAAAAAAATTCCGACCTCGTTCCTTTAAAGATGGAGAAGTTAATGAGGTATGATGGAGGGGTCAGGGGAAACGTTCTGGGGTCTCACTTTTGACAAATGACTGGATTTAGGAGACTTTCAATCCTGGCTGCGGCCGAACGTTTCCTCATGAGTAAATAAACCGGAGTAATGAGGCCTAAAGGTGTTTATGATCTTTACACTTCAGCGCAGCGCCGCCGTAAGAAAAAGGAACATTCGCCCCGTTCGGATGAGCCACGCGGGAACGTTATGGAACGTTTATGAACAATAGCCGAAGGCGGCACTTCATTAACGTCTACAAGCTTCGGATCTGCAGGAAACTCGACACCGATTCCCATCCCGAAGCAATAAAAACACGAGACTGCAGACTAGGAGAGACGTTTCTGTGCCGTCCAAGCAAACGTATAACGTATAACCACAAAATATACAGCTATAAAAGTGTTGCATCACACACACACACACACCCCACCATAGAACTGCATTACATAAAACCTGCATGTGTGAATCAAACCCCTGGAACCTGATATTTAAGAGTGTGCAGCTGCTAGTCCCAGTTTGTAATCTTCATCACATCACTGGGAGTGTCGGCATTAAAGGATGGACCTGAATAACGCTTCATCACATGGTCGTGAGGAGTGCGTTGCGGGATCTATGTGACCGTATGTGTCAGGGTGTCAGGGCGTGATTGTGAGGTAAACAAGAAATCCGAGTAACGAAAGTATCTGGCTAGCCATGTTCATTTATTTAGATTATAACTGATTACACGGTGCAAACCTTTATTACATCAGTTCATCCTGGTCCAGGTTTGTCGTAGGTCTAGTGCAGGGGTGTGCACTAATCTAAATGCCATGTGAAGTCTAAGAAGTAAACGTTGCCCTCCTACGTTAATCAGTTTCAGAAGATACGACGCTGTCGTTGGACTTCTGCAAATGTTTCGAGGTTTAACTGAAGTCAGCACATTCCAAACCTTGTTGTGTTGTAAATGTAAATAAAACACCAGATTTACTTTATTGTTTGTTCATGTGCACCTGTGTGATTTTAATTTTCATTAGACATGTAGATATGTACAGAACAACAGATAGGGTCATACAGTACATCGTAAGGCGCCCCCTAGGATAGACCGGGTTAAGGATCTCGCTCATCTTTATGAAGTGAGATGAGATAATTAACAAAATGGCCAAATGTAATTAAATAACAAATGCTCCAATAATTCTGGAGCTATGTGTTCAGAACTCGAATCAGCCAATTAAAAGCCAGCACATTAACAGGTTGCAGAACCAAAGTTCCCGTGTTGCCAAAAATATCCGTGTGAAAGGGTTGATGTGTTGGAAAGACACAGGGAAGTCTGGTCCGATCAGCCGTGCACAAAGATAAAGCATGTCGGACACAATCGCCCAATACACACTCATGACATCACTGCCCACAAGCAGCTTTTCCCAGGCAACGTCGGAGCGGCACGGTGGGTGAAGTGGGGGCTGGACGAGCTCCCACATTTAACTGGGGTGCACTGAGCTCACACTGCTGTCCCATTAACACCGATGATGTCAACCCTTTCCCATACAGTCCAGACGAGCAGGCAAACACGCTTGTACTTGGACCCTGAGAGGGAAGTAAAAACACTAGAGCACAAGAAGTTAATGAGACTTGTATCACCGGGCGAGTCTTTGACTTGTCAATCAGGCCAAGAGGTTCGGTCATGAAGCACAGAGGAATAGTTTAAGAGTATTTAAGGCTTTTGTTTTAAAGACAGAGCTGATTACATAGATCTGGAGTGGTCAGACAGGGGGGTCAGACAGGGGGGTCACATCAGCCCTCAGGTGGAAATGAGATGGACGGAAGACGACATGATGGTTTTCTGTAATAAGTGATTGTCTTTGTTGTTGTGTGTTGTCCTTTCTAACCTTGTCAAATGTGCAATAGTGGCTCAGTGTTATTTATATGGCACAGTGAAGGTACCAGTCCTAGACAATCGTTATAATTAATGTGGGATTATTGATGCACAACCAAATTCTTTATAAACATGTGTGTATTTTAACATCGTTCGCTTTTTCAGCCACAGTAAATGTTTATTTGGTAAATTCATCCAATCACAATGTTGAAAATGTATATGGCATTAAGAGAAGAATCACCATCATTTTAACTTCTAATAAATAAAAGGTAATAAATGTTTCATGCAGCTGAACTAAAGTGAAACTACATTCCACAACATTTCCTTCCACACAGGGGGATTCCTGTGTAAAACCAGGTGGTAAGTTAAATGTGTGTGTGTGTTTGTGTGTGTGTGTTGCACAGTACATGATCAAATGTAATTAAGTATAAGACTATCTCAAATGGATATAATTGTAAGAAAGCTAATGTTTTAACACACACACACACACACACACACACACACACACACACACACACACACACACACACACGGCTGTTTGATTAAAAGCATTAATGTTTAATGGCCTTAAAGCTGCAGATTGTAGATTCTTGTGTCTCTGGCTTGATTTGCTTTACTCATCTGCCCCCTGCTGGCTGTTTGTACAAAGATTCAATTATGTATATATACACTCTGGTGTTATTGTAATAAATTTAGCTCACTTTCACTAACAATTACTCCTGGTTAGGCATCACTTTGAGCCAAACCTATTTTATTTTCTTTTAACGTGGATTATCCTCAAAGACGAGCAATGTGGCAGTGCCATGGCTGGTGCTGAAGGATTTGGCTTTGAAGCAAATAGTATTTTTGTTTGTTTTGACATGTTTATTTGTGAACTTGCACCATGTCTAGTGTAGTATTTCTTCTAACTATTCACAAATGCATCTAATCTGCAAATCAGTCTACTTTGGAACTGATTTCAATGAGGTAGATGAGCACATTGTGGGAATGTGGTGAGGGGCCCAATGGGAATTTGCTTTAGGGCCCCCTAAAAATTGACTGGTTGTGACTGACTATTTCAATGCTGAGCTATAAAAAGCTTTTATGTCACCGACTAATGTGTCTCGACCTCTTTATACAAGCCCTTATAATCCATTGTCTGCACTGAACCCATGGTGGTGACGCCATAACAGCCTCCTCCACGATTCTTCTTTCTACAGGGTTGAGAATCGACTCCTCAACAGCGACATATGCGATTCCGATTCCGAAGAACTAAGAAACAGAATTCAATTAAAATTCAATCCAAATATGAAAGTAGAAAATAGCGAACTGCTTTGTGTTTGCCTTAAAGTTGCTTAAAGTTGAAAAACACTTTAAATATAAATGTATCCGAATCAAAATAAGAGTCGATTCAGAGTCGTTTGGAATCGAACAGCCCGATTTGCCGCAGTAATGGCGCATTAATACATGAATCAGCAAGGAACCCCAAGCACGACCATTTTAAACCCTAGATCCCTCCGCTGCTTTGAAGAGCGATTCCTTTTTTATTTGATCATAATTTTCAAATAATTGTTTTGCATTCACCAAACACAGACTACTCAACATGAATATTAAATTAAAATAGGCTCATGTTTCAAATTTATCCGCCATTTAAACCTGTAAGTTCTGGATCTACTTTTATATTAAAAGTAGTTCCGTTCACAACCGCCATTTCGGCTGACTCTGTTGTTAGCGGAATCATCGCGCTTTAATAGAGAAAACATTAAATGATCGGATTTACCCGAAACGTTCAGACAAATTCGAACTGAAACATCGTTAGGATACATTTAGGGAATATTTAACGCCTGTTTAAGGTGCTGTTGTTTATTCGTGATTGGGTCAAAGTCGTTTTTTTAACGTTTAGCTAATTAGCATTGCTAGCGAGCTCTACAGGAAGAAAGAAGGGGGTGCGTTTCTGTCACCGGCATTTTCCCCTCAATACTCACCGCTCCTTTTATTTTAATTAGGTTTAACTGAATTGCTTCTCTCGGGGTAGCAATAATATTTCTTATTTAGAATTTGACGTGTTTAACTGGCACCCTGACGACCGTTCAGAAAGAGTCGAGTACAGGAGGAGAGATGGCGAGTTCTGTGGGAAACGTGGCCGACAGTACAGGTGAACAAAAACCTCTAAATAATAATAAATATTACACAAATCATTACAAACCTCGTCTATTCCAGTATAAAGCGTCTCATTATTTACTAATGCTTTGTTTATTATGTTTTTATACTGACAGTTGGTTGTCCTGAATGTTTTTTTTTGTAACAATGCAATGTTTCTTTATTTTAATAATAATTTCAAAAGTCTTTAAGCACAACAAACATTTATGATTATAGTTATAATCGTTTTTATTTACTTGTGACGTATAGATTTTCTTCTAAACACTCCCCAGGATTATTGTTTTGTCTCTTGTCTCTCTCTTTATATATATATATGTGTGTGTGTGTGTGTATGGGAGAGACTGACAGACACCAAGAGATGGAGGAAGCACACGCTACAGCCGTGTATTACACTGCCAGGCATTTATTACAAATGATAGAGACAAACGAAGCGAGATGTTGGAAATAAAAATGAATTTAAATCCAACATGTATCAACAGAAATGCTCGCACACGTGCATACAACGGGTACAGTGTAGTATTGAGTTTAATGCCGGTCCAGTGGTTAACACTGTCATCTCAAAGGATAAAAGTCCCGGGTTTCATCCCTGGGTGGGGGGGATCCGGGGCTTTTCGTGTCTGCATGATTTTGGTTGCTGGGAGGAAACTTAAACAGATGCAAACTTGTTAATGACTTTTAAATATAATGAAATAATAGTTTCTGGTAATGAATATGACCGAAAGTGTAGAACATGATGTTAAGACCTGAAAAAAACAACTAATTATAATAAACGAATCCTTCAGATCTAGTTAGTTTGTTGACTAATGATTTTGAACATGATCAGCAGATATCGTCGGTCTTAGTTCAGACTAGATTGGTTCAGAATCCTCCGGTGTTTGTTAACGCTTTGTTAACGCTTGCATTGTTGGGATTAAAAGATCTAGATCTTTCTAGATCTAGTGAATGTGTTTGTTTTTATAGCAGTAAATACTAATCATGTGTCTGGTGGTATGACAGTACCAGGCAGTACGAGATGTCTGGATGAGACACCAACATGCAAACGTTTATAATCATTTCTTATTAACTTGTTTCTTTATAAAGTCCAAGACTGGTGGACTAAATGTTGAACTGAATTGTTTGTAATCACCACTGTTTCATGTCCGTTATCCCCACCTTTCCCCACCTGCATCTTTTTTATTATTATTTTAAAGCATGATTCAGTATCTTCTTAACGTTCTTGCATTTTAATTGGTTTGCTGTAGTAGATTTCCAAGCCGTTTGGTCAAAATGTAAAACAACGAACAGCACGTCTTAGTTCTTTATTCATTTTTATTTGATGCAAGTGTTTGTGTCTGAATAAGTTTCTCCAGATAATTAATAATCTAAACTTGAAATCGAATTTCTTCTCTGTGAGAAACTTCTACATGCGAAACGCTGTCTGACATGCATGACTGTTTTTTTATATCATTATTTATTTATTTATTTTTTATCATTTCCATTATTTCTAACATATTGTTTCCCCCCTCGCTCCTCCCGGCTGGCGCCACAGAACCAACAAAACGTATGCTTTCCTTCCAAGGGTTGGCTGAGCTAGCCCACCGCGAATATCAGTCGGGGGATTTCGAGGCAGCAGAGCGCCACTGCATGCAGCTGTGGCGACAAGAACCGGACAATACCGGCGTTCTTCTGCTGCTCTCGTCCATCCACTTCCAGTGTCGAAGACTCGACAGGTACATCAGCTGCCAAATACAGTGGACCGAGATGTGCTGTGATTTGTTTTTGTTTTTTATATATTAGTCTAATATCTAAATCTGTAATCCTAGTGACGCGATCTTTCTCCTCGAGCGAATTTTCTCACCGTTTGTTGTTCTATGAGACAGGTCAGCACACTTCAGCACTCTAGCCATCAAACAGAACCCCATGCTGGCCGAGGCCTATTCCAACCTGGGCAACGTGTTCAAGGAGCGTGGACAGCTGCAGGAAGCCATCGACCACTATCGCCACGCCCTCCGGCTCAAGCCTGACTTCATCGACGGCTACATCAACCTGGCAGCGGCGCTGGTGGCTGCAGGAGACATGGAGGGAGCTGTGCAGGCTTACGTGTCCGCTCTCCAGTACAACCCGGTACGTGCGTACAGAGTCTGCTCCCGTCGATTATTCACAGGGTCTCATCATCCACAAGAAAATGTTTGTTGTTAAATGATTGATTGCTTTTGTTTGTTGTTACAGGATCTATATTGTGTACGAAGTGACCTAGGCAACCTTCTCAAAGCTCTCGGGCGTCTGGAGGAGGCAAAGGTCTGTTTTCATATATCAGCTCATGCATGGGGCACAGTGTGATTTTATTTGTCTTTTTTTTTTTTTTTTTTAAAGATCGTTTAATATGTGAACTCCTAGTAAACACAGTTTATTGTGAGTGAGTCGTTCCCTGACCTCCTGACTGAACACTTCTTCAGGTTCCTTGTTCACTTATTCCTTTCTTTACACCTGTGCTCCACTTTAGCCCCCCCGTCCCGTCACCACCCGTGCTGCTCTTTAGCAGGCCTAGCATCACAGCTTGGTAGTTTTCAAAAGCAGAGATGCTCGCAGTTTATCTGCCAAATTCAACCGTCTGGCTGCTTGGCTTTCTGACTTATCAGCAAAAGCAGCTTTCCAAAGACATTAATGAGAATTATAGGGAACTCCCTAGCTGACAGCGCTTTATTAATTTATTTTATTTATTTATTATTGATGTTCTGTAGTATTACCTCTGTTCTATCTACTCCCTGCTCACTCGTGTTTCTCTGTTGGCCTCATTACCTATCCGTACCTCTATATACAGGAAGAAAGGCTGCTCCAAAACGGGGAATCTTTAATAGTTGGGGGTGTTGAGGAACACTTATTAATATATTTATGGAGGGATTATGCTGGCTCGGTCTTAAACAAAACAAGTTGAATTCATAAAGAAGCTAGCGATCTTTGCTATGATAAAATAAGATGGCTTCCAGCCCAGTTGTACTCTTAACATAAAGAAAAGAAACATGCTTATATACACACGCACACACTCACACGACGCTTCTCTAAAAGCATCATTTGTTGCTGATGCTGTCAATTTTTGGTCCACCTACATTCGACCCATTTTAAAATCACCTGAATCTAAAAACTTGATTAGTGTGTAATAAAAGTCGTAGATCTGTTCTGTCAAGGTTGGAAGCCCTCTTATTTTATGGCCCAGGGGGGCGGAGTTGGGCTGAACGTCAGGGTCTAGCGCCCGTCCACAGCAGCGCTGTCGCTCCAGCCCCCCGCGCGCTGGCTTAGGGTCTGTGGAGTGTTGCGCGCCAAGAGCTGCCTTCCTGAACCATCAGCCAAACCCCACCATTATACATCAACGGGTTCCACGGTGCTTTAAACTTAAATACCCGATTTGTCAGCGATCTTGCTTCATTATGGCTATTCAGGAAGCCGTTCCAACGTTCTCCAGCACAGCACTGTGACGTTAGCCCCGCGGCTGTGTCAGGCAGGCAGCTCGTAATCTGCACTCCACCGCACGCGGCAGATGCGATGATAGAGAGAAAGAAATACACCTGCGCAGCACAAGCATTGACCTCTTTATTTCAGAGCCGGAGGCTTCTAGATACAAAGCATTAAACCACAGGCTTTTTTTCCTTTACACATTGGGCAGGACGCAAGAAGGCAGGACAGGATAAAGCAATTGTCCTATAACGGTTTCCGTGAAGGAAGGAAATGATGTGAGAAATGATCTCATTTGTCTCTCCATTAATGCCATGAATAATTTGTCTAAGGAATGTGTTCTGTTCATTTGAAGAAGATCAAGCCAGTTTTCCTCCCTCCTTGTTTTCTACTCGATAAAAAGCACGAGAAACGTCATAATACTGAAAATTACAACACATGGAACCCATAAACAAAAGCCTTTCTTCCCTACGAGCATTTCCGCATCACTCGAGAGTCAGAAGTCTGACGAAATGCATGACAACGTGCTTTTTTATTGGTTTATTTTTGTGTATTCATATCCATATGAAACAAATGTATTGATTGCCAACTTTTACTAACGTTCTTGTTTTCTTATTTTGTCTCTTTTGGTTTTTTCCACCACTGATATTGTTATTTAGAAGGTTTCAGGTGGGTGACACTATTCCGGCATAGGTGCGGTCCGACGGACAGGAACACTAGGGCATCATCAGTCCTCTCCTCCTCTTCCAGCTGTGGGCGCTCTCCCCAGTCCAAAAATATGGTAACGGGTTTGTAACTGCCAACGAAAAAAAAACAAAAACAAACAAAAAAACCTAAATTCTTCATACCTGAGTTCTTCTTTCTTGTGGCTACTTTAGAAGAACAAAGAAAATAATAAAAGACAAAAAAAATGTGTAGCATTATGTAAGAAATCTTTCTACAAAGCAAGATGGGTGTTAGTAATTTAAAGAACAATGGATTGGATGCAGTAAGCAAACAAACAGTAAGAACCTTCTAACTCTTACTTGTTCAATGTTTTTTTTCCTGTTGCTTTATCATTTTTATTTTTTCTCTTGATTTGGAGTTGCAGCGTTCCGCTGAGCCGATGACGCGCCGTGAGTCTGCAGCGACGCAAGGGTTGCGCAGCGACAAAAAGACGCGACAAACGCAAAATGCCACGCGCGCAGCGGACGCTCCCCTACCCCTCTTACTTCCCCCTCTCCTTGCCGATGTACAGACTACAGATCTGCCCCGCCAGCATACTCCCTGCCCAGAACAGGACGATAGCAGCACGTTTCAAATCATTTCAAAACTCGCACACAAACCAAAAATCCCGTCTCCGGCGAATTGACATTGGCGTCCGCGTGATTTGCGTTCTTAAACCGTGGTGTGTTTCTGAGAGTTAGCCAGTCCGGTGGGCCGAGCAGGTGCCTGGAGTTTTGGTCTGTGATCTGTGTTGCGAGTCGGCACGAGCGGCGGCGCAAAGCGGCGGCGGCGGCGAAACACAGCGGCCACAATCGTGGTATTTCTCTGGCGCTCGCATTACAGGGATCTTCAGCTACAGTTCAGGCCGGCATTCGAGGTTTCATTTCTGTACCTGTGACTTAAAGCGGCTTTTCACTGAAGCTTTTGGATCATTCTGGAGATTTAATTGTTGTTAAATGTTCTGTAAATGTCATGATGTTGCTCACATCCTCATCATTATGTAAATGTGGGCTGTCAGGATTAAATCCAGTAACTCGATTCCGTAACTGAAGAATGCCGGTCGGAGTGGAGGTGCAGGTCGGATCAGCGCAGCGCAGGAAAAAGCATGCAGCTTTAGCGCAGCAGAATTACGCGCCGGCGAGCCCACGCTGCAGACTCACTTTTTGCTTTTCACCCGAACGCAATTTAACTGGATCTTTTCTACCCCCCTCCCCTTTTTTTGTTTTCTTTTGACCCCACATCTCTCTTGTCCTCTTTTTTTTTGCTTTTCTCTCCCCCCCCTCTCTTTTCTCCCATTGTTTTCATTGTTGACCTATTAAAGGCTTGCTACCTGAAGGCAATCGAGACTCAACCGAACTTTGCTGTGGCGTGGAGCAACCTGGGCTGCGTGTTTAACGCCCAGGGCGAGATTTGGTTGGCTATTCATCATTTCGAGAAGGTAAAGAGACGATGCCAAGTGTCCTTTAAAGATCTTGAGACCCGTTCAAATGTATTTATAAAATAAATTGTACGATTCACTCGTTTTATTTGCTTTGTTAGGCTGTCACTTTGGATCCCAACTTTTTGGATGCTTACATTAATTTGGGAAATGTGCTTAAAGAGGCTCGCATTTTTGACAGGTGACTATTTTTCTGACTGAATATTGTACCTTTGACGAGAGTTCATAATTAAAGCAGTATAATATCTAACTGAATCCTGAGATCTGTAGTTCTTATCTTCGGCGGTGTTTCTTTATCAGAGCCGTCGCCGGGTACCTGCGAGCCCTCAGTTTGAGCCCCAACCACGCCGTCGTCCACGGCAACTTGGCTTGTGTCTACTACGAGCAAGGTCTGATCGATCTGGCCATCGATACCTACCGGCGTGCCATCGAGCTCCAGCCACACTTCCCCGACGCTTACTGCAACCTCGCCAACGCGCTGAAGGAAAAGGGCAACGTAACGCCGCTCTCATTCTCCCTCACATCTCACATTGTATTGAACGTCTTCTAGAACTATTTGGTACTTGGTCTTGGCCCTTACCGTTTTCTCTCGTCAGGTCACCGAGGCCGAGGAGTGCTACAACACGGCCCTGCGTCTGTGCCCGACACACGCCGATTCCCTCAATAACCTGGCCAACATCAAACGCGAGCAGGGCAACATCGAGGACGCCGTGCAGCTCTACAGGAAAGCTTTAGAGGTACGGAAGGATTCACGCTTTACGATGTGGGTTCATATATTTTAGAATTCTTGTTCGATGTAGGTTTTGTTGTTTTGCATGATTTAGGTTTTCCCAGAGTTTGCTGCCGCCCACTCCAACCTGGCCAGTGTCCTACAGCAGCAGGGTAAACTACAGGAAGCCCTCATGCACTATAAAGAAGCTATCAGGCAAGTAAAACTAGTTACCAAGAAGGTAAAAGTTGTGTGTGTTTGGGATTTAACGACACACACCACACACGATTTATTATACCGGGTTCAGGGTCTGTTTTTCTAAAAACATTACAAATAAAATACTATTATTTGTGATGTGTTCTTATCTTACCGGCGTATGGAACTCAGTATATGAGCTCAGTAAAAAACATTTTGAATGAAGCCTAATTTGGCGTCTCTGTAAATGGCATCGGCCCCCCATGCTGGTAAAAGTGAATAGCAATTCATTAATGCAGCCGTAGCCTGCTAGTTAGAGAAATCATTACTGAATCCAGTGTCTAGGGCCAGTCACCGCGCTGGACATATGTGATCACTACTGCCCCCTTGGTGTGTGTTCACGAGTGTCCTTCTTATGGTTTCCTTTCTGTCATTTTCAGGATCAGTCCCACCTTTGCCGACGCCTATTCCAACATGGGGAACACGCTGAAAGAGATGCAGGACGTCCAGGGAGCTCTGCAGTGCTACACCCGCGCCATTCAGATCAATCCAGCCTTCGCAGACGCCCACAGTAACCTGGCCTCCATACACAAGGTCTCTGATAGTACAAGTGTTTATGAACAATTCCTTTCTGTTGATTTCAGTCTAAATCAGTCTAGTAAACATTGTTCGTTTTGCTTCACAGGACTCTGGGAACATTCCAGAAGCCATCGCATCCTACCGTACTGCACTGAAACTCAAACCTGACTTCCCGGATGCTTACTGCAACCTCGCTCACTGTTTGCAGGTACACACTTCCAACACAATTCTCAGCTTAATACGTACACAAGTCACAATCCTAGCTAAGAGATAAATATTTAGTAATTATAGCACTATTGAAGTACGCAAGTTGTATCATTATACACTACATAGTAGTAGTAGTTTAATACACTGGAACCTGGACAGATGAATGTAGTTGGTTTCCCAAGATGATTCTTGTGTTAAACTTTTATCTTTTATAAAAGGATTCCATGTTCATCCTCCCGACCCTGAACATTTCTAATTTGTAAAATGTTTTTTTTATGTACATGCAAGCATATTTTCCATTTAATTTTATAATAAACATTAGAATAGATATAACAAAGCCGAATGTAAACATGCTGTCTGGAGGCATCACCGTGTGTTATGAATGTTCTGTGCTGGTTGTCGATTCTTCCACTTCGTTTCATCCTCATTGCTCGATTCATCTTTAAAGCTCAGAATGCTGATAAATCGTACAAAACATTTTTAAAAATGCAGTTTAATTTAATCACACTTAAACTGTATCGACTTCTTTTCTTTTCAGATCGTGTGTGACTGGACCGACTACGACGAGCGCATGAAGAAGCTGGTGAGCATCGTAGCCGACCAGCTAGAGAAGAACCGTCTCCCGTCGGTGCATCCTCATCACAGCATGCTGTATCCTCTCTCACACGGCTTCCGCAAAGCTATCGCCGAGAGACACGGCAACCTCTGTCTGGACAAGGTAACACACCCGTTACACGTCTCACACGTGTCGTGCTTCAACGAGAAAAGAAACACACATGAACTTAAAGTACATCGGTACAAAATGTACTCCACTACAGGTTATTTATGTCCAGAGATGGGAATAAGATTGGAATGGATATAATCAGTATTAAACATGGAATGAAAATAATTCTTTTAAAAGCAACATGTACTGGCATTGTACAAAACATGAATCTGTTTGATTCGTGTAGAATTATTAATACGTCTTTGTGTGGGTACTTTACAGATCAACGCCCTTCACAAACCTGCGTACGAGCATCCGAAGGACCTGAAGGCGAGCAACGGGCGCCTGCGTGTGGGCTACGTCAGCTCCGACTTCGGCAACCACCCCACCTCCCATCTCATGCAGTCCATTCCAGGCATGCACAACTCTGAGAAGTTCGAGGTTTTCTGCTACGCGCTCAGTTCCGACGACAGCACAAACTTCAGGGTGAAAGTCGTCGCCGAGGCTCATCACTTCACTGATCTCTCACAGGTCAGAGGTCATCCAAATCCTCTCCACTTCAATATCAATGGCATTTTCATAACAAACACCTCTGTGATCATGCGCTTCTCCCGTATAGATCCCCTGCAATGGTAAAGCCGCAGACAGGATCCACCAGGACGGCATTCACATCCTCATCAACATGAACGGCTACACCAAGGGGGCTCGCAACGAACTCTTTGCCCTACGTCCAGCTCCTATTCAGGTAAAGCATGATGGGAGTTTTCATTTATTAGCGCTAGCTAAGTACACAGCTACTAGAGGCAGCGCCTTCTGCTGTTTAAAGTGAATATTAACAGTAATACCCTGACTTGAATAAAAAAAAAAAACACGGAATGACAAAAACAAACGAGTACTTGTTGGTGTTGGATTAAACGATGTGGAATAAGCCGTCGCCGTTCATCCACAGGCGATGTGGCTCGGTTATCCGGGGACCAGCGGCGCTCCTTTTATGGATTACATCATTTCTGATATCGAGACGTCTCCAGTGGAAGTAGCTGAGCAGTACTCTGAGAAGCTGGCGTACATGCCCAACACGTTCTTCATCGGAGACCATGCCAACATGTTCCCTCATCTCAAGGTAAGTGAGAGAGACGTGATTTATTTATAGATGTATAAAAATGATCTCGAATTAATTCTCTTGCGTACGTCGACAGAAAAAAGCCGTGATCGACTTCAAGTCTAACGGGCACATCTTCGACAATCGAATCGTTCTGAACGGCATCGATCTCAAGGCTTTTCTGGACAGTCTGCCCGACGTCAAAGTCATCAAGGTGAGAGTCCCGTCATCATTAGTGTTTGTAAATCACGATAAGCAGTTCACATCCCTTCACTGGAGACGTTTTCCTTTTTACACTTGAGGTAACGTTCATGACTGGAGACGCTCCTTCATCACACAAGTCACATCGAACATCATTTTCTAGCTTCAGTTTGCCTCACTTGCATGTCTTTAGGTTGTGGGAGGAAGTAGGCACGTCCCGAGTAAACCCACACAAGCTCTGCATGAGAAAGCTTTGGGATTCGTACCCGGGACTTGGCATTAAAGTTCTCGCGTGACTGGTCTGCGTGTGTTGATGTTGGTTCTCTGTTCAGATGGAGTGCGACGGCCAGGAGATCAGCGACAGTAACGGAACCCTGTCCATGCCCGTCATTCCCATGAACACCGCCGCCGAGGCCATCATCAACATGATCAACCAGGGCCAGATTCAAGTCACCATTAACGGCTTCACCGTCAGCAACGGCCTCGCCACAACACAGGTACTTTCACTCATCTCATATCAAATCTGGTGACCATGATGGTGATTTTTCTTTCTGTTCAGTCTTTATCGTCTAATTTAATCACGATCAGCTGATTAAACTTCTAGTATCACAAGTATAAACTGCTCCTAGACTGTGATTAGTTAGTTCTCTGTGGACATGCCCTCTGATTGGCACAGATGTTGTGCCAGTTCTCTGTTTACCTCCGACAGAATTCTCACCCTCGTTCTCGTTTTTAAGATCAATAACAAGGCCGCCACCGGAGAGGAAGTTCCCAGAACCATCGTGGTGACCACACGCTCTCAGTACGGTCTGCCCGAGGATTCTATCGTCTACTGTAACTTCAACCAGCTGTACAAGATCGACCCGACGACCCTGCAGATGTGGGCTAACGTGAGTGTGTGTGTGTGTGTGTGTGTGTGTGTGTTTGTGTTTCTCTTGGAGCTATACGACAAGAAACCTGCGCTCCATTCATAAGTTTGTGTATGTCTCAGGAATCCAGATACACACCAAAGACATTTATCACTTCCAAATGAGACGCTGGTGCCACCTAGCGGTGACCAGAGAGACAAAACATGTCAAACAATAAAACTGTGATGTCTTTTTGTCTCGAGTGGTTCGTCATTAAATAGCCCCGTACCACCGTCAAGTACTGAAGATTTCTAAAAAAAAAAGTTATAGAAGAAAGTACACAAGGAATTATATAGTGTCAGCGCCCCCTGTTGTTCAAAGTTGAATATTGATTTCTCTTAAAAGAATCTTTACGTTCTCTGTTCATTATTTGTTTTCTTTCGGACAGATTTTGAAGCGTGTACCGAACAGCGTCCTCTGGCTGCTGCGTTTCCCGGCCGTGGGCGAACCCAACATCCAGCAGTACGCCCAGAACATGGGCCTGCCCGCCAGCCGCATCATCTTCTCACCCGTCGCCCCCAAAGAGGAGCACGTGAGGCGCGGCCAGCTGGCCGACGTCTGCCTGGACACGCCTCTCTGCAACGGTCACACCACCGGCATGGACGTGCTGTGGGCCGGCACACCCATGGTCACCATGCCAGGTCAGTCACAACATGCCATCTAGTTCCAACAAAATGGGTACGTCTCTATCCGGGATGAGACTCTCTACCCACAATGCAATACGACTCACTATGAATATCAAAGTGAATATCGGTTCATCTTATGATTGAAGAATGAATGATTTATATTTAATGAATCAGATCATGAGGCGTCTGATTTGTGTGCAGGTGAGACACTCGCGTCCCGGGTCGCTGCCTCTCAGCTCACCTGTCTGGGGTGTCTCGAGCTCATCGCACACAGTCGTCAGGACTACGAGGACGTGGCCGTCAAGCTCGGCACCGACATGGAGTTGTAAGTGATGCTATTTTCTGCGTTGTGTAGTGAGTAGAACCATTAGAGATAAAGTCATTTAACCTTATTGCATGTATAACATCTTGAGAACTAATAACACTAATGATCAAATTTATTGCACCTAGCAAGTTAGTTGGTGGTATATATTATTCAGCAAGTGAGCATTTTATCCTCCGAGTCAGTATTTGAAGCAGGAAAATGGCCTAAAGGTTTGTGACGGCAAAACTGCAGCTGTTGTGGCGCGTTTGTGTCTGAATTTCTGTTCCAGTGTTGTCAGGAGAAACGTTCAGTTTTGGAGAAGAACAACTTTCTTTATTCTTTTTTTATCTTTTAGTTTGAAGAAGATCCGCTCGCGAGTGTGGAAGCAGCGAATCTGCAGCTCGCTCTTCAACACCAAGCAGTACACCACCGACCTGGAGTGTCTCTACCTGCAGATGTGGGAGCATTACGCCACCGGCGCCAAACCCGATCACCTGGTCAAGATGCAGCTGCGGGAGAGCAGCGAGAGCGCCTGAACCCAAATCCATCCAAATCCAACCCTCCATCATCTCCGTATCAGAGACTCAATAGAGCCTGAAGTTCAGCCCCTTCACTTTCCGTTTCATCTTATGTTCCCACCCTTTCCTCCGACCCCCGTGAGCGAGAGCAGTCGTCTGTTCAGTGTCCCCCCCCCCCCCTCCCCGAGAGACGATCATCGAGACCGTGCTGTACTTGAACGATCAGTTTTGATGCGCCGATAAACCGACTGTTTTGCCTTTTCTTTTATTTAGCAGATCTGCTTCTTTATCAATTTTATCCTCATCATGACCAGTTGGTTCTTGAGCTCGTACTCGGACACTCGCCATCGCTCGTGCCAATGATCCCGTTCTCTTGTTCTGCTTTGTGTTTGGAAAAAAAAGTGAAGAAAACCGTAGGAAAAAGACGAAGAGCTTTTCAAAACGTTGCACATTTTAAAATAAGGCCTGCAGATTATTCCAGTCTCGACTCCATCAGTTAATTTTATTCTTATATTTTTAAACCCTAAAGGTTGTTAGAGGTAAGTATTTTCTAATGTCTTTATTTTGTACACGGTCTTCCTCGTGAATTTTATTTATGATCTGTCAGTGACGTTGCAAGGCTCTTACTAAAATGAAAATAAAGAAATGTGGCAAATCCTCAAGAGTGTGCTTATGGATTTCTTTCATTTTTGTAATTTAACTTATAAAAACGTTCTTTACTTTGGGGAAGGAACTGAGAAAAACATTAACGTGGGATTTAATATTTGTAAATATTTTATACAACTTATTCGAATTCATTTCTGTCTGGGTTACATGAGCTATACAATAACATTTTACTAGTCAAACCATATAAATTTGGGACCTACATAATAAACAATTTATAAATTATAGCTGTAAAGACAAATAAATGTAAAGATTAATTAAACTTTTGCTTTAATAAACGATTAAAATAGCGATTTGTCGATCAAGATGTGTGCAATACAAAAGGTAGCCACTGTGCGGCGATAGTCACTAAAGATGGTGTGAGCCAACGTTAATACCACACATAGCCACTAAGCGGCGCCTGTTCTTGTAAATGAATCTTTTAAAGTGTTTATTTAATGTAACATTTTAGAGAATTAGAGATTTTAATTGTAATTAAAAAAAAACTCCAGCCTGTAAATTTTTCAGATTACTAAGAGTGTTTTAGTTTGAAATTAAAATAGTTTGTGAATGTTGACCAGCGGTGGCTAAGCTACAATGCTAACATGCTAGATTTTACACTTGTATCACACATTGTTTACATGTTTCTAAACATTTTTATTTGTATATGTAAATAGAAGTAGGAATCGCGTCTGTTATTTAGCTTTAAAGTGAATTAAAGTCTCGCTTTAGCTTCTACTTCTTTATGTTCCCTTCGTAGTGAACAGGGATGCAGGTGGTGGTTTGGAACACAGCCCTGGTGTGTCGAGGCCTGATGACGTTTTCCGGACAGCGAGATTTGAATCCGCGTTTGCACTTTGTTTCATATAAACAGTCAAATCGAGACACTTTAAAATAAAAAACAGCAAGTTGTTACGATTTTTACTCACTAAAAGAGGTAAAATCTTTCAGTATCGCTGATTTTAATACAATTTTATTAAGTTGTAATGAGAATAATGTTTCTACCGTTTAGGCTCCACTTGACTTTTAAATGACACATTTATCATTTATTTATTGTGTACACAATAATAATATATAATGACATTATTAAGACGATTGTTTATATAAATATGCTTTACAATGGCATTATTAATATCGCATTTTTTTTTCAAATAAATACAATATCAGGCTATTTATCATCGTTTTAGTGTTTAAAATTATTATTATAATGTAAACGTAGTATAATTACTATAAATACTATAAAACTTGCTCACTATAATTGCAAAATAATTTAAAACACATTTGTATTTGATTTATATGATGTAAAATTCACATTTAAAAAAGATGTAATTTCATTTTAATCTTCATTCGGTGCATCGAGTTTGATTAAGTCAATTGTGCAGAAATAAATTTAATTGTAAATGTTTGCTTGGCCTGTCAGATTAAAACTAATTTTATAAAATGTTAAATAATATTAAATAATGAACTGAATGCAGTTTTATTACACTTAAATGTTCTTAAATATTTTTAGTTCAGTATTTTGACTGGATAATAAATAAATAAACATCTTTGGACTGATTTAATCAACTTATGTAATTTTACCAGCATAAATTATGGTGAGCATCTTTAGCTACAGTGCCCGGGGTGCAGTTAAGGGTGGGTGTGGGGGTTGATTCCCACTCAAGGGCACTTCAGTCATGACCTGTCGACTACCAGAATCGAACCCACGACCTTCCGATCACAAGCACCAGGACACGATTCTTTCCTCCAGTTATTAACCTGCAGTAAATAATAATAATAACAGAATCTATTTAATAAATCGAAGCTGTTTATTGTTTTGTTATTGCACAGCTGATGGAACCCGGGACTCGGAGTCTGTCTGAGAGGGTGGCACACAGACTTGGGTGGGATAAACATGGAGCTCTGGATCGAGCTGACGAGGTATTTACTCTTATTAAAGATGCCCTGACTAATGATTTAATAAATGTTATGATTTATACAAATATCATCGAAAAAATCATGTACATCAGTTTATCTTTTATTTCGTTTAGTTTCATGTCTTTTTTGGGGTATGAATGGTTATGAATAATTATTATATTCATCTGATGTCTCGCTTTCCTCTCAGCTGAAGACGAGTTTAAAGAGCCGTCGTGATGCCGTGATCAGTTCAGATCTGGAACCCCCTCGGAGGAAAGAGTTTTTGTTTCTGTCTGACAGCGACGCTTCAGAAAAGGAAAACCGGAACCGAAACTCGAAGCAGCAACTTCAGGATTCAAGCGACGATGATTTTGATCAAAGTAAGTCACCATCCGGTCCAACAGTCCAAAGATTCGTCATGAATTCACGTTCATACAGATCAATGCTGTCAGGAAACTAAAACAATGTACAAAACACTTGACCGAGTACATTTTATCGTTTTCTGGTTTTGTACATGAACTAAACACAACGTTTATCTTTCGTAGTTCTTTTTGCAAAGGCGACTCCCAAACCTCCCGTCAAACAAATCTCATCTGCCAAGAAAGCAGTCCGGTGAGAAAACCTCCGTTTCTTCTGTATTATAACAGTCGATCGTCTCCGAGGAGTCAGATTACAGCATCTGATCATCTTTTACTAGACTCCATTTTCTTTTTCAGGCAGCTGGTTCCTGTTCTATCATCAGACAGCGAGGATGATTTTGAGAAATGTGAGTCTGTTGTGTTGATCTCTAACATAAAGAAGGTGGAACGATTCATGACATGAATTCTTTTCTTTTGTAGTCCTGAATCGTGTCAAAACACCGAAGACTCAAAGTCGGTTTCAGTCTGTGAGCAGTGACGACAGGTCGCTTCTCCTCTTTTATCTTTATCAGTTGTTTATCGGTTCTTCTGAACTCCTCCATCCTTCATCATTCACACACACATTCAGATCTTCATCTTCTACTGAACATCGGAATGTAGTGAACGTTATATATTTGAAATATCACTTTATATAACGTGGAGTGAAAATCTTTTGCAACGTCACTTTTATTCAATGTCGTGCCGCCTCTGCTCACACAGATCCGTAACTTTTCTTCCCTTTTCCAGCCTTAAACACTTCATAGTGAACGACTTTTCTTCAGATGATGATTTTGCAATCGAGCAGAAAAAACCTTCGACTTTCAAAGGTAATTAATACTCGGGAACGTCCGGCTACAGAACCGCACTGGTTCTCATTTGCTGAGTTTTAAGCTGTTAAAAATCTGTATCGATGACTGATGGGATTCGCTTCATATTTACATGAATCTCATCCAATAAACCGTTTATCAACATTTTAACAAGCGAACTTACTTTGAAACCGTAATAATAAAAGTTTAAATATAAAATAACCCAAATTACAAAGGCAGCAATGTGTGTTACTGATATTAAATTGTACTGATTGCTAAACACAAGTAACTAAGAAATCAATATTTTTAGCGTCTTTTCATTACAGTTCTGTAAAAAATAATGATGCAGCTTTGATTTATATTTTTTAAATCCGTGGGTTTGTGCGGTGTTTTTATTCAACAAACTAAAATAAGAATTAGACTAGAATTTGGAGACCTTCGTGTCTTGATGGTTCGAGAACTCGAACCGATCGGAGGGTTGCAGATTCGATTTTGAGAATCGACAGGCTCACGACTGAAACGCCCTCGAGCACCGAATCCCCTGACTGTTCCCCGGGTGTCGTGGCTAGAAAAGGGCTGCTTTTTAAAAACTTTTTGGTAAATTGTTTGGTAAAAAATTTTGGTATTAGTTTTAAGATTTAGTTTCGACCTCAGATGAGTTTCGTTCTGATCGCACTAATAACTTGTTTTTTGTTTACTCAGCTAAACCGAAGACCCCCAGGCCTGCCCCGAAACCTTCGAGGCCTCCCCCTCCTGATCTCGACTCCCCCGTGTTTCTCAGCGATTCGGACGACGACAGCGACCTCGTCATCAAGAGCACGTGGAAAACCCGGCACAGCCGGCCGGCGTCACAGGAAAAAGATCCTCTGAGTAAAGTAAATAAACCCAAGAGCACGCCGTACATTCCTTCACCCGTCGTCACCGCCCCGGTTCTCTGTCCTGCCCCGGCCTCGGCGCCCCCCACACGGAGCAGGAAGTGCGAGGACTCGGGCAGCTCAGACGACGACTTCCAGTCTTTACTCGACCGGATCCGGAGAAACCAGAAGCTGGGGAGCAGCGGCAGCACGACCGCGTCTCCACAACCTCCAGGTACAAACAAATATGATTGGTTTCTATACGTGAGACAGACTGGCAGACAGACAGGCGTCTGTGTAGAGTGCCTGGGTGAAAAAACTCATCGTGAGAGCATTAATAAAGTGTCCATCCATCCCAGGGATGCGTCCAACCCATCCATGTCTGCGTGGGTTTAGTCTGAACGCTCTGGTTTCCTCCCACAGTCCAAAAAAGGTAATGCAGGTAAGGCAAATTGAAGATACTAAATTGTCCATAAATGTGTTCAATGTGACTTGTGTAACGCACGACTGTCTCCTGTCATGGGTGTTGCATAGAAAGTGCAAATCATGGCGTTAATAAATAAATCAACAATACAGATGAAACCAGAATGAAGTGATTCTTTTAATAAACAGGAAATAAACAACACAGCAGGAAAATATTTTTATTATTATTATTATTATTAAAATGCTTTATTGTAGTGTGTGTGTGTGTGTGTTGGTTGTGTAATTTGGGTATAAATACATTTCTGTAGAGCCCAGAGTCGGAACCCCTTGTGTGACTCCGTCGTTCCGGGTCCAGAAGGAACGAGACGATCGTTCGAGTAACGGATCGTACGTAAATAAAACTCCAGCACAACTTCCTGTCATCAGAGCCGTTAGCCAGACGGAACCGAGAGTGGGAGCCGGCGGCAGCAGGTAAATCCTCAACCACATACGGTACAAACTACCTCGATTCATTTTACTTACGCATGAGTAACTGTGCCAGGCTATGGCAGGTGTGTGTGTGTGTGCGCCTGCCTGCGTGCGTGCGTGCGTGCGTGTGTGTACTCAGTATTGTGGTGTTTCTGTGGCAGGTTGGCGGCGGTGTGTAAAACGCCGGGATGTTTCCTCACTTCTCTGTCGGATCGCGGCTCCACGTACTGTCGTGGGTTCAAGCAGAACAAAGAGGAGCTGACGGGCAAACTGTACCGCCTCTATAACAGCAGTGTGTTCGAGAGCAAGGTGAGCAGTGTGTTCCGCTCAGACACACAGAGAACTTGTAAACACACCCGGGAACGTTCCGGATGGAAATGGAACTGCAGTCCTACAGTAGCCACGGTTGATCATCGTACATGTGATGATGTGTGTACGATTGTTTGCAGCTTCCCTCGGACATGTCCATCAAATGGAATACGAAAATGAGAAAGACTGCAGGATATTGCATCACCGGGCAGGAACGTGTCACCGCTAAACGCTACGCTCGCATCGAACTCTCCGTGAAAGTTTGTGACTCCGCAGGTATCCATAGTTACTGATTTTAGTGATGCAATTACTACACTAGCAACTACACCGGTTCTCCACGTGGGTGTTACACCTCTCTCTCTCTCGCTGTCTCTATCTGAGACTCTCTCTTGCACTCGACATTGCAATACTCTGCTGTGGCCTGTGCTTCCACCGTGCCAGGAAGCACCAAAATCGCTTCTATTTGATTCCATTGACGTGTTCTGTGTGCAGATCGATTACGAGACACGCTGGTTCACGAGATGTGCCACGCTGCCACCTGGCTGATCAATAACGTCCGGGACGGGCACGGACCCTTCTGGAAGATCTACGCTCATAAAGCTACGCTGGCGCACCCCGAGCTGCCCATGGTTACCCGCTGCCACAGCTATGACATCAATTATAAGTTCCAGTACCAGTGCAACCGCTGTCAAAACACGTGAGTGGCCTTCATCTGTCTTTTCAATAACATCGGCCAGTTACTGTTACATAAAAAGCAGCTTTTCAGTCTGGTTTAGGACCAGCAGACCGAAACGCCCCGGTCATGCAACCTGCGGGCAACGGTGACAATTTCCTGTCATGGGTGTTACATAGAAGTGTTAAAACCTGACCTTAATAAATAAACGAACGAACCCAGACTACAGTTTCTTGAAATTGTGACTCCGACTGTGTCGTTTCCCTCCAGGATCGGACGCCACTCCAAGTCCTTGGACACGCAGAAGTTCGTGTGCGCTCTCTGCACAGGTCAGCTGGTCCTCCTGACTCCGTCCAAACCCCGAGGCCCCACGCCGTTCGCCACCTTCGTGAAGGAGAACTACGGTACGGTGCGACAGGAGCTGGCGGGTCAGAGTCACGCCGACGTCATGAGGAAGCTCAGTGCCGACTTCACCAGTAAGACACGCCTGAATCAGAGCTGATGTCATAACCTCATCATCGCCGTGAGTGCCGGTCCAGACTGCGATCGCTACCTCAGCACAATCCAGACGTTCATGTGAACCGGCACGTTGTTAATGGAACTTCCCTAAATGTTTGTTTATGATGTAAATGTTTGTCCTTTCCTGAAATTGTTTAGTTTTTAATGAAATCACTTTCCATGTTTAAATAAAGTTCATTAATTATGCACTGAAGCTTGTGTGTGTGTGTGTGTGTGTGTGTGTGTGTGTGTGTGTGTGTGTGTGTGTGTGTGTGTGTGTGTGTGTGTG
>JAOTRQ010000032.1:458679-469558 GCA_028565875.1 Hoplisoma paleatum
CACACACACACACACACACACACACACACACACACACACACACACACACACACACACACACACACACACACTCAATGAGTGAGACAATGTGCGAGCGAGAGAGCCTGTGTTTGTCGGCGCTCTTGCTCTCTCATACTCACACACACACACTGACACACACACACTCAAGACTGGAAAAAACGGAAGACCTGAAGGAAGCTCTGACATAAATGGAAAGAACATGCAAACGTCACACAGGAAATCCTAATTTGATGTTCACACTAAAACACCGGCACGGAGAAAAACTCCAATAAAATACCAATCTAGTAAATAATACAGACAAAAAGCATGTCATTCATGATCTTTAATGCCGATATATACAGAACCTAAAAGAAAAATAGAATATTTAAAGGTAAATGAAATAAATACAATATGATACAATTTCCACAATGTTTTTTTCTGAACAGATATTCATGGAAATTCTGATATATTTATATAGAATCTGTCTGCTGGGAGACAGAAGATCTCTGCGGCGCTGTTCTTTATTTCAATAATACTGGATCCAAACATCCAAGCAGTTTCCAACACTCCCTACTGGTCCACATTCATATTTGTGTCTTTTCTTTTTTTTCAGCTTATTTTTCATTCGACACAAAAATTTATTTCATTAAAAAAAATGAGATCAGGCTGAAAAATAAAACAAATTGAGCAAAAGCAACAATCTGCTAAGCTTCAGTGCAAATGTGCTTAAATATGTATGCTAGAGCAGGGAGGATCATGCAGGGCGGATGTGTCGAGGAGCGCATGTGACGAGGGGTGTATGTGACGTAGGGTGGACGTGATGCGTCGTAACTACGAATGTGCACACACACACAAATATTTGCGTTTTAATTCACAGCAGATGCTTGTTAAACGTTCTGAGATCACACCAGCAGCACAACATGGCAGGACATCGTTCAGATCCATGTTGGTTTTTGGTCATGCTGAATATGTGCCAAAAGAACGTACCAGAAACGGCACAATGTGAACCTGTTATGATAAATAAACGATTAAATGTTGGTTTTAACAAAACATTTAAACATAATAAACAAAACACGAATGCGTGTTTTTGGACTGCAGCCCACATGGACACGGGGAAAACATCCAAATCTCACGGACCTGTGAACAAACCCCGGGTCTTTCTGGCTGTCAGATGACAATGCTGCCCACTCAGCAAGCATGCCACCTTTTAAATATGACAGAAGCTTGGAAACGGTGTAGTTTATAACCTTTTTAATTACACTAAACACCTGAATAGGTCACTAGTCTGTTGCCGGGCACGCACACACACGCGGGATAATTTCAGTATCACTAATTGATCTGACTGTGCGAGGAAACCGAAGTACCCGGAGGAAACCCGCACAGACATGGGGAGAACATTTAAACAGAAAACCCCGAATCGTCTTACCGGGAGAACCGAACCCTGGACTTGTGCCAACAAGTGTTCGGATAATGAACAACCCTCAAACCGTCTCGACAGGACGCGCGGCATACTGAACACACTGAACACGGGATGTGTAAAGCAATGGCACATTTAGTACTTCTGTTTTGTCATTTACATGCATAGAAATTGTGCACTAGGGTTTGCGGCGAGAGGCAATATTAACGTTTTATGATGTAGAGGATGTGCCGACGTGTGGATGTGCATAAGACTTGCATAAAGCTTTAATTATAAAGATGCCCTCGTCACTGCTGGTGTTATCTGAGAGAAACACTCGTTTAAGGTCGGAGTGAAAGAATCTGAAATCTACCGACCTGCAGCCTTTGTTCTGGGATCTGATGGACCTGAATGAAGCGGTGGGAGGAGGGGGCGGGCAGCAGGAACAGCGAGGGAGGGGGATAAAATCGTGCACAGTTTACTTAAAGCAGCTTCCAGTCGGCCAGTCACAGTGAACGAGGATTGAAGAGGTGCTGGTGCTGATTTTGGGGGGGATTAAACGACGATAGACAGAAGACACGATATTTGCATACCAAGAAAATAAAAAGAAATGGAAAAGAAAACAAATCTAGATCTGCAGTGTCCCGGGTTCAGATTTCAGCCATGAGAGCTCGGCCTCACGTATGTGCAGTCTGAGGTCCAATCACAGCAAACAGGGGATGGGTTCAAGACCCAGTTGTGGATAAGAGGAGGGAGGGAGGGAGGAGGAGGAGGTGGAAACTAATAAATAGACAGGAGGAAGAGGAACACAGTAAAGAAGTGACGACAGGTTTGTTCACAACATGTCAGTGGAAGTTAACTTCTTCATGCTTCTGCGCTGAGCCAAACTGGAAGCGGCAACTGGTTCCAGAACTGGTTGACACGTCTTATGGTTCAGCGCCGAGTACGTAGCAGCCATCGCTCCCTGAGAACATCGATCAGAAGAGAGTCCACATGAGCACAGTAATACTATAGATCAAATTCAATTATATTTGTCATTACACATATACAGATGTACAGTACAATGAAATGTTTCTCTTCGCATATCTTGTCTGGAAGTTTTTGGGGTCAGAGCGCAGGGTCAGCCGCAGTACAGCGTCCCTGTAGCAGACGGGGTTAAGGGTCTTGCTCAAGGACCCAGCAGTGTAGCGGAGTGTAGCAGAGCCTGGATTTGAACCCCCAACCTTTGGGTTCCCAGACCAACGCTCTACCCACTAGGCTACACTGTCCCTGGACCCATTTATTTCGAGTTGAAAACATTACGGAGTAGCTTAGTGGTTACTTCTAGTGTACAGAGTTTTATTATGTATCTCGGACGCACTAAAGCAGTTGTTCTCAAACTTTTTAGGCAAGGCAAAGCAGTAGAAGTTTATTTGTTTAGCATATTTCAAACACTTGGCAATTGAAAGTGCTTCACATTAAAAACAAAACATTTAAAAGCATTAGACGTTAAGCATTCCTGAGATCTAGAACCTCAGAAAGACTCGTTTCAAACACAAGTATGCACCAATATGCAAAAGTAAAAGTATGTGCAAACTGTAGATCTCAATCATTGACCTGAGAGAACCGTTTGTAGTCTGGACTTTATTTTAAGGAATGTCCGAGATCTTCTGGCTGTATTTAATCCATCAATTCTGAGGCTGAAATATATATAGTTGTATGTGAAGCGCTCTTTTTCAAAACGTGCTAGAACATGTTTGTTTGTGCGTTTAACGTTTCGTGTCAGATCTTTGTTTATTTGCGCTGAAAATTGTAGTTTTTTTTCTCCAAACTGCGATAAGATACATGATAACAAACATGATTTTAATAAAGAACCTTGAACGAGATTGTGTGTTACCTTAACCAGGTGAGGTGCGTCGTGTCGGGCGAGCTGATAGTGGGGTAGCTGGTCCCTGCAGGCGATCCAGGAGTGTTTCAGTACCTGCTCGGCTGAATAACGATGATGAGGATCCACGTGAAGCATGTGAGACAAAAGATCCTGCAGAGAAACACACAGATGTTATAAACTTCAGGGTTAAGAGTGGCCTTGTGATCACATGTCAACATGTCACGACTGAAGCGCCCTTGAGCAAGGCCCCGAAGCCCTAACTGCTCCCCGGGCACACAGGTGACACGATTATGATTAAAGATAAAGTTTTACCTTTGAGGAATCTGAGATTGTGTCCCAGTTGCCACCACTGAGAGAGAATTTGCCACTGCCGATTCGTGACAGAATCTCCTCAGGGGTATCGTTCGGACCGTGCACGAAGGGGGTGTACCTACAGGGGCAGAGGAATCCAGGGTAAATAAGGTAGCATAAAGAATGTTAAATATTGCACCTTAAATAGAATGAGTTTGTTTAATAATTTGGGGATTTTAATGTCATGTTTTACAATTTGATTACATTGATTACTTGCTGGCATGTTTTTGGACTGTGGGAGTGAACTGGCACAACCGGAGTAAACACAGGACCTTCTGACTGTGAGGTCACAGTGACACCCAAAGTAAATTTGCTGATTTAAAAGACGTAAGACAGAAATATAATAAAAATAATATATTAATACTAATAATAATGTTACTACAGCCTGTAGTAGAAGGAAGCCAGCAGCAACTTACCCCGCCAGCATGGTGTAAAGAAGAACCCCCAAACTCCAGATATCACACGCTGCGTCATATCCCTGCCGCATCAGAACCTACATAAACACACAGAACGATGTAGGCCGATTGAAATCCGGCGGCAGGTACGATGGTGACTGTGATGGGTGGAAATGTCTCACCTCAGGAGCTACGAAGTTGGCAGTGTAGCAGGGCGTGAGCAGTACGCCGTTTCCTCCTCGGAGCTGTTTGGCGAAGCCAAAGTCACAGATTCGGATGGAGTCGGGGTTCCCTGAATCGTCCATGTACAGGATGTTGCTGGGCTTGAGGTCTCGGTGAACCACCTGGAAGCAGCAGATCAAAGCTGCAGCTTCATCTGAACATTATTTATTAGTATTTTGATAACCGGATGTTTATCATTATTGAATTTATTTTTTCCAAATGTACTTTCATACAAGTAAAAATGTGTCTGGAGTCCCCAAAATCACAGAGCGGAATAAAGAAACACTTCCAGTACAGGATGTTTATATTTTTACAGTTTCTGCATGTAGTAAACTACACGGGGTTGATTACTTGGGGGTGGGACGGTGGTTTAGTGCTCAGCACTGGAGTGGCTCAGGATGAGAGAATATGTGCATGACGACAGAAGACCTTCGTACCCCTTGGCAGTGCAGATAGTCCACGGTTTTTGTGATGGTGTAAAGTACAGCGCTGGCCTCCCGCTCCGAGAAGAACTTCTGTCTGAGGATCTTATCTAGCAGCTCACCCCCCTTCATCAGCTCCGTCACCAGGTACACAAATCTGCCCTCATCGTACACCTTACCCCCATCCACACACACACACACACACACACACACACCAGTGCCAGTCTGTGATACACACTCATCTACGTGACGAAATATTTAATACTCATTTCAAGTCATCTAAGGGTCGACACTCACATCCTTCAGTGTGATGATGTTCGGATGCTGCCCGTACCGCATCAGGATCTCGATCTCATCTGATGGGTCTCGTTTACTTTTGTCAATGATCTAAAATCGAACATTATTGCTGAATTGTCAACCTTTTATTACTTTTTATAAAGCTTTTATTATAGTGTAGCAACTCTTACTTTTACCGCAAACTCCATAGCCGTGACCGTATGCACGCAGCGCTTGCATATGGAATATGAACCCACACCGATCGTCTCCTTCACTTCGTAAACGTCCGAGAACAAAGCCGTTTCACTGTGCATCTGTCAAGGAGGGTTTAAACACGGAGTGTTCACAGAGAAATCCGAAGATCTTGTCGGGTAACACGATCCGGAACGGATAACGTGCTCTATAGGGCGTACCTGTACAATAGGGAGGATTTCCGAAAGGGAGGACATCTTGCTCTCCTCCAGTGAGACCGGAGCTACGAAGCTGAAGCCTTTAAAGAGCTGGTGAGCATTAGCGCTGGGAGGAATTCCCGGCGAGTCTGTAGTGAACAGGATGAAAAAACAGAAGACTGACGATGTGACAATTCCAGTCAAGAGAGAGAGTTATACCACATCACGAGCTGGTAAAGTACGTAAAGATTTAACCAGTCTGGTAATGCAGTATCACTAGAGCACTGTTACATTTGGAAATTGAATACCGTGTACCTTTTGGCGTTTTGGCGGTGAACTCTGGATCAAAGCAGAACGTGTCGTCCGGTTTTCCTGTAGCTGGTTTGAACGGAGGCTGAAGTTCACATCGGTACAGTTTCTGTACATGAACAAAAGGCAAATGTTTTTAATGCATCATTGCACACTATACAAATAAAGAGTAATAAATAAAAAAATATATAAACCAAAATGTATTCTAAACTTCTGGGAACTAAAGCATTACATTTGCATCATTGATTTAAAACTTTAACAAACACACACACACACAAACACTCTCAAAATCGACCATGATGTTGACGTACCTTCAGCCAGACACACTTATAACCATCATTCATTAAGAAACTCACGTTCCAGTCGATGGTGGAGAAGAAAACATGCCGCTTGATCTCCTCGACTCCGTCGGGACCTGCTCCTAAACGAGACAGACAAATCAGCACACAGGTTCCTCCTTATGCAGTCGACATGCTAGACGCGAGAACGGATGAGGTTCTCACCTAAACGATTGGCTGGGTTTCTTTTGAACAGCATTCGTAACAGACTCTGAGCTTCCGAACTTAAAAACTGTGGCATTCCCAACTTTGCTCTTGCCGAAAATATAAAGAAAACGTTACATAAAGTTCATTCGTGCAGCAAGAACACGACAGATTATTGAAGCTCGGGGTTTCGGTGACTAAAAGAAGCTGAAATAAGCCTGTAAGAGTCAGAGATGTTTCACTCACTTGAGGATCATGTTCATGGTCTCGTTCCGGTCTCTCCCTTGGAATGGTAACGTACCGGTTAGCATTTCGTACTGAGGAGAGAAGAGAAACGATGCTTTATAAACTGTGGTTGCGCTCTCTCTCTCTCTCACACACACACAGTATTATTATGTATTAGCATGTAGGCAGTTACCATCAGAACACCGAGAGACCACCAGTCTGCACTCTGTGTGTGTCCTTTCCTGTTGACCACCTCAGGGGCCATATACTCCACAGTGCCACAGAACGAATACGCTTTTCTGTCCTGGTCTACCGACTCTTTACTGAGCCCGAAGTCTGCAACATTTGGCACCGACACATGAGTAAATCAAGTGCACCGTTTCTCCACATTAACATCTTAAATCAGATATGAAGACATGTCTATATTAGCATTAAATAGGTTTCGAAACACCGACGTACCTGTTAACTTGATATGTCCAGCTTCATCAAGCAAAATGCTGAAAATTAAAATCAGATTCTCCAATACAGGTACACACATAAATGGAGCAATAAAAACAAACAAACAAAAAGACATGAAAATACGAACAGTTACATAAATCAGTGCAGTAACAATTAAGAAAATACAGACACACAAAGGGGAAAAATGAATATTTAAGGACACAATAAACTTTATCATTCTAATTCTAAGACTGACAGTATTTTACGTCATCATGAACACTTTACAGAGTTCGGAGGCTGTTCAAATTCCTGGAGGTCTTATTACGCTGCCTAATATGTCGACATAAAGAATGAATCCAATATTCAGTGAACGGGTCAGCATCGGATGCTCACCCGTTACTATGACTACATTCAGAGAATTCAGAGCGGATGGACTTCTCTCCACCACAAAAACAATCAAAGCAATAAAGGCAGCCGACGTCGAGTGAAAAACAGATTCGCTTTCGTAAGTTAATACCTTTTTTTTTTACATTTTTATTGTATATAAAGCTTTGTGATTGTAATGTAGAACTTCGAGTAAAGTTTTGGGGAGACTTTTATTCAACATGTTAGCGCTTGTGTCACCTCGGTCTATTGTTTTGAATGGCTCGAAGCTACCCATGCTAGCACTATAGTGCTGTTCGTATAACCGAAATGACAGCGAACTAAATAACGGTGACTAGATAAAAACAATAATTATTACAATTGTTAATATTATTATTATGGAATTATCCAAGCAGTTAAAAACAAATCAAAGTGACACTTTTACGATACTGACTGTGATTGTTTGCCAACCAGCTAACAAAAGTGTCATCTCCGGACATTAACAAGCGTTCACCGGACAGAATGAATTCATTCATACATACTACAAATTACAAACTGAAAGCAAAATGCATCGGTAAAGCCACGTCGTGACACGATGCATGTTAGGCTGCTGTTAGTCATTGATCCGATGATAAATCACACACGTGACGGAGAGATCGAAAGACCTACGCATACGAAGAGAGAGGAAATAAAGAAGAGAGGAAGAGGATGCATTACTTTTCAGGCTTCAGGTCTCTGTAAACAATGCCTAGGTTGTGAAGGTGATCCAGTGCGAGGGCCAGCTCTGCAAGGTAGAATTTCACATCCTCCTCTGTAAACATAACCTAGTAAGAACTAAACAGATTTACTCTCTCATCCTTCATTAAAAACCAACAAATACAACAACACTGCGTCCATGACAACACTCACAAGGAGCGCGTTACACTTACAGCATACACAAACAAACACACACACAAAGCACGGCCATAAATATTTAAACACAGTATACATCGAACGACATCGTACATATAATAATAGTTATTACATTATGAAACAATACGGCAGTGTAGTGGGTCACCTCACAACAAGAAATCGCCCGGTTCGAGACCCGGGACTTTCTGTGTGGAGTTGGCATGTTCTCCCTGTGTCTGAATGGGTTTACTCCGGGAGCACCGGTTTCCTCCCACAGTGAAAAAACATGCAGGTAAGGCAATTTGAAGATGCATAAATTATCCATGACTGTGTTTGATTTGATGTGTGTGCTGAACGATAGTCTCCTGTCATGAATGCCACAACATAATCATCGTACGACACGAATGTCCAACACCACGTTAAAAACTAAATAAAATAATTCAAAAGCATTAAAGGACGTATCTTACCTCTTTGGATAAACGAGTAAATACATCTCCACCCCTGAGAAAATCCAAAATTAAATAGAGCTTCCCTTCTGTCTGAAACGCTGCAAGAGGGAAAAAACAGCTTGTCAAAACACTAACACACACATTTGACTTTTCATAAATCTTACACAAATAATTCAATCCTGATGGTGGTTGATCAATACTCCTTTCTTGACATCAAGCATCCGAGAACCGGATTATAACCCAAACCATTAGGTAATCAGCCGTGGCATTCAAAACTTAAACATCTGATTTTATTACGCCGCTGGAGCCGGTCATGTGATCATCATGATAGTGAAACACAGTCGGGATTTGCATGAGCAAAACAACATTCACGGTTTGCAAATAAGCCGGGTTTGAGGTTACATACATTAACATATATAAACTACACACTGATGCAAAACACTCAAGCTCGAACATTACTGCGCTAGTTTAGAAGCTCTGAGAATATGACTGGAATAGCGGCGGGTGCTATCAGTCCACCGGGTGCCTACACAGACATGATTGAGTTTGTCTAAGAGGCTGTAAATATCTGCATGGGATTTAGTTCCCTGTATTCTCCTGGTTCTTAGAGAACCGGCAGGTTGCCGGTTTGATTCTGCTCGCCGAGTGCAGTGGCTGAGGTTGCACATTTGCTGCTGCCCCCTAGTGTGTGTTCACTGCACGAATTGCGTTAAAAGTGGAAGATTAATTCCCCTGTGTGTAAAAGCATTGTGGTAAAATGAATATAAATTCAAGAAACTGCAGCTTAAATCGCACAGAAAGAAAATCAAAAGTTTGTTGGTTTGTTTAGGCAAAGGGCAAACATGATGGCAAGAGTGGTTATGATGTCTATTTGTCTATTTTTGTTTCTTTGTTCGGTTTGAGATATTGCTTGTTGGTCTATGCTTGTTTACATGTGTTGTTTCAGTTTGAATATTGATAAGAATATAAGTAATTTTGCTGCATTTCTATTAATATCAGCGTCTGTTGTCTTACCAGTTTATAGACGGTACATTCCAGCATCCATTGTTTGAAAGAGAATCAAATAAAACAAATTAAAGTGTGATGCTGATCTTACCATAGTGCAATTTTACAATAAAGGGATGATTCACTTCCACCAGAATGTCTCGTTCCATCTTGGTACGAACCCGGTCCCGCACTGTCCATCACATACAAAACAACAAAACATCACTACAACAGAAAATCGAACACGCTGCCATCACAAGAACTCGTTCTGGTTGAGGACTCACCCTTTAACGATGCTTTTTTAAGGACTTTCATTGCATAAAGCTGACCAGTATCTGGTCCTGTTAACTTTCGCACCAAGAACACCTGAGACGAAGCAAAACAGAAAAGTGATTAACTTCAGCCGATCAGGATTCAACAATCAAATACCAGAGCAAACAGACACACACAAAAACACAGCACTAGCACTCCCTGCTTTTTAAAGTGAATACCGATTTATCTACAAAGAATCATCCAAGATAATCGATTCGTATGGACCTCAGTTTTTCTACCTTCTACATAAGTGAACGTGAGCATCAGCATAAATAAGCATAAACAATCCATCATTTAAGCTTTGAAACGCACCTTTCCAAACGAGCCCTGACCCAGCACTTTGAGCAGCTCAAACTGGGCCGGGTCGGCTTTCTCACAGCCCTCCTTCACATGATGAGTGATGGGAATCTCCTTATATGACCCTTCATCCTGCAGCAACGTAAAAAGAAACGATGCACGCACACGAATTAAAGACACAGATGATAAACATTCACAACAAAAATCAGCATTTCTTAAACTAGCAGCTCCACCGAAAACGTCGGTGGCAAATAAATAAACAAAAATAAAAACAAAGACAAATCTCTATCCAGATTGATAGATAGATAAACAATTTATTGATCTTTTAGAGGGAAATAATGGACTACTACTAATATTCAACTACTGCATCATTACTCTGCTATCATACATGTTTACACTGATGCTGTGAATAGTATTGAATCGTATTTAATCTGTTTTGCGGTTGCATATTTTGTTATTCTATGAATAACTGTAAAGCAAACTGTTTAGAATGCGTCCTTATATTGTCTACGTATATTGTTTGTTGTCTTTATTTTTTTTGCAGATAACCTGTTTGTTGTTTACAGTAGGGCTGACGGTCGAATAATCGATTAATCGTTGGTCGACCCAAAAAGTTACTAGTCGGCCAAATTCCATTGGTCGATTGGTCGCAGGGAAAAAAATCTGCGTCGTCAAACGGCTTCTGAGACTTTTAATTTGACAAAGGAAGACGTGACACAGATTTATTGCATGCCTGGAAGGATGTAAAATCTGGGATCATTTAGAAAAGAATAAAGATACAAAGAGGAAAAGTTACAGAATGATCAGGAAA
>JAOTRQ010000032.1:494234-504821 GCA_028565875.1 Hoplisoma paleatum
TTTAATATTTTATTTCTGAATCCCTCTCAAAATTAAGGGTGCGGCTTAGATTCGGGTGCGGCTTATACTCGGGCCGATACAGTAGATGGCTCACTACGTTTTTAAACACATGCATGGAGTATGTATCCTCTACTGATGCACACATTGTGTGAGTATATTGGGAAAACTTTATATTAACACTAAATCATGTTTTTTCCCCCCCACTCAATACATCAAGATATTGCCGTAAACGAGGCTGGATGAAGTCGACCCTGATCATGTCGGTTCCTCAGACGTATTCCTCAAAGGGAAAGGTCATGCTGAAGGAGTACAACGGCCGGCGCATCGAGACCGAACACATCTTTAAATGGATGACGGCGCACGCCAGCTCCCGCATCAAAACCATCCAGTTCTCCCGGCAGCTGATAGACGACTGGTATCAGACGGACACGCAGCCCGTCAAGATGTTCCTGTTCGCCAAACTGCTCCAGCCACCCGCCTTCTTCTCTGCCCTGAGCATTAAATTCACCGGCCGAATCGAGTTCATCTTCGTGGACGTGCGCAACTGGGACAACGTCACATGCCTGGAGGAGATCGGGGTGAAGCACATGCCATCGTACGTCCTGAAAACGCCCGAGGGCATCTACAGGTACGGGAACAGCACGGGTGAGTTCGTCTCCCTGCAGGCCATGGACACGTTCCTGCGCTCGGTCCAGCCCGAGGTCAACGACCTGTTCGTTTTAAGCTTGGTCATGGTCAACCTGATGGCCTGGATGGACCTTTTCATAACACAAGGAGCAACTATCAAGCGTTTTGTGGTGTTGATTAGCACGTTGGGCACTTATAACTCTTTACTCATCATTTCCTGGCTTCCCATCCTCGGCTTCCTGCAGCTGCCGTATCTGGACAGCTTGTACGAGTACAGTCTCAAGCTGCTGCGCTATGCAGACACCACCACCATTGCTTCATGGGTCAGGGCCGACTGGACCTTCTACTCCTCGCACCCGGCGCTTTTCCTGAGCACGTACCTGGCCCACGGCCTCCTCATAGACTACTTTGAAAAGAAGAGAAGGCGCGCCAATGAGGACCAGAACGCAAACAACCTGGAGTGGCTGTCCAGTCTTTGGGATTGGTACACCAGCTACTTGGTGCACCCCATCGCCTCGTTTCAGAACGAATCCGAATGGGACGACGATCCGAATTTCCTCTTGGAGAGGCTGGCGTTCCCAGATCTCTGGCTCCGACCGCTGGTTCCCATCGATTACATCAAAAATCTACCCACCTGGAAGTTCAGGCTCACCCGCGACCCGGGAGAAACGGCGCACACGTGGACCGATGACCCAGGTCCCGGTTCTGAAGAAGACCTGGACATCGACTGGTCCCAGTGGCCCTGCGGAATGCTTCACTGTACCGAATGTGTAGTGTGTTTGGAGAACTTCGAACCTCAATGCCTGATCATGGGACTGCCGTGCGGTCATGTGTTTCACCAGCAGTGCATTGTGGTCTGGCTGGCAGGCGGGCAACACTGCTGCCCGGTTTGTCGCTGGCCGTCTTACAAGAAAAGACCGGTCAGGCGAGTCGATTATCCACCTGAAACGGAGTAGTTTAAACCGTCCTGTTTAAGGATGAGATCCTTGTTGTGTTCGCTGTAGGCCTGGAGACCTGGATGATCCGTTTCCACACACCTTCATGTACTTCTGTATTGGCTTTTTTGGTGGCATTAGACACTTTAGTTTATAATTAAGGCTGTGTTCACAAAGATAATGTTAGCGTCCGACAGAAAAGTCACCGATCTGCACAACAATACAACTCTGGGGGGAATAAAGATAACAAACCACCTTAAAACAAGCAGTGTTGTTCTATTCAAATGTAATCAAGTTCTCATTCAAGTTTAAAGAACATAACACAACTTCTTTTTATAAACAGATTTCCATTAATTATAAAACTAGAGAAACTGAATTTTGATCACTGGTCTCATGTGACACACACACACACACACACACTACACTACGCATGCAGGATAATTTCCAATTTCCAAGTCTCCAATCAGCTTGATTTTTGGCTTGGGACGAAAACAAAGTACCCGGAAGAAAGCCTATGCAGACTTGAGGAGAACATACAAAGTTCCCACAGAAAACTTCAGATTTTTCACATTCACACAGAAAGCCATGGATCTCTCTCTCTCTCTCTCTCTCTCTCACACACACACACACATTTATACTGAAATCATGTATAACTGTGTGTAACTCATGCTGTCGTACTAACTAAACATGTGTAAAACCAGATTAAATCCTAATAATTAAAAACATATTTCATATTCTACACTGCAGCCAAAATCTGAGAAGTTCATTTCTGTTGAACGCTTGAAATTGTTTTTGAGAACACAGTACCTAATAACGATAAAAATAAAATCATACTTCTTTCACGATTGGCATCAGATGCCTTTCATATACTTGAAATGTAATATAAGTTATAAAAAAACTGTTTGTACAATTTATTTTCGGCATATTTTGGGAATTAAAAGGCACTTTTGAGTCGTCCAGGTTTGGTAATGGCACAAGAATTAAGAGAAGCTTCACGCTTCAAACGAAGCCTCGTTTTACCTTTTATTGTCAGACAGGTTCAACCTCATTATGCCACCTTAAATTGCCCAATGACCAGCCTGATGCTTGTGATGCTTTATTTCTCATATGCGTGTTTGTTTTTGTCTTTATAATCATGTGATGCTAAATGAAGTTTTTCGACGTAGGTCAGGCACTCATTAGGTCAGTAACACTACTAAATAAATCATCAGTCGTCTCTCAGAGTCGCAGTTCTGATCTCGGGTTCGGGAGTTGGTGAAACGTTGCCGACGCGCGTCTGTATAATCAGGCACATTATGGAAATGAGGTCTGGAT
Organism: Hoplisoma paleatum; assembly: GCA_028565875.1. Classification (NCBI taxonomy): domain Eukaryota; kingdom Metazoa; phylum Chordata; class Actinopteri; order Siluriformes; family Callichthyidae; genus Hoplisoma; species Hoplisoma paleatum. Next base: position 497,111 of record JAOTRQ010000032.1, read on the forward strand.
CCACTGTATGGCCGGGAGGGGTGGGGAGGGGGTCACGGGAGCTCCGGCAGCCACACCTAGTTCTAAAGTAAATAAGATTGTGTATAACTGTGCAGGACTGTAAGTACTTCAGTCTGACGTACTTCAGCATTGTTCAAACAAGTCGTAAGATTTAAGCCATTGTACCACCTTTCAGATTATCAGTTTAAGTTAAGTTGCTCAAAACATTGACATTTCGAGCAGACGCCTTTATCCAAAGCGATTTGCATTAGTTACAGTAACCGTCTGGGCGGTTAAGGGCCTCGCTCAAGGGTCTAACAGCAGCAGCCTAGCAGAGGTGTTTATTAGTCTTGTAGCGTAACCACTAGCCAACGGTTGGCCTAGAATATAAGATTAATTATATAAATTATATTTTGGAATAAATCACGATTGTCAAGTTTTGTCAAGTGTAAGTTTTCATGACGCTTGTTTAAATCTGATATGAAATAATAATTGTATTTACAATCCTGCGATGTTACATTGACGAGTTTCAGTTACAGCCTGAAGTTTGGGTATAATAAGTTTTTAACTTTGTTATAATAACCTCAGACCGTGTGGACTATCGTCTTTAATGAAGAATTGTTTGCACTAAAAGCAAAGTAATACCATTTATCCATCACATAATTTAAATTTGTGCTGTATTTCTGAAAGATGACAGAATCTCTGCATTATAATAACAATATTAATGATCGAATGCCGTCGATTTCCTTGTGATGATGTGAATCTAAAGCAGAACCTGAGACCTGACTGTCGTACTCGCTGATGTTTCATTCATTAAAGTTGAAGTTTCATGTTTTCATGTGTTTTCTCTTTTCAAAATAATGTACAGATACTGAAGGTAAAATATTACATCAGTAAAAGTTGAGTAAAAGTATTTAACCTCATACAAAAGTTACATGATTTATTATGACCTTAACGTTTCCAATATCATTTTGCTCGACTCAATACCACGAATCAATTGACTTTTAGATAATAAAGCCCCTTTTACATTTATAACATTAGTACAGAATCTCTTATCCAGAGTTTTATACAATAACTGAGATTTAAGGGTTTTACTAGTAACAAATACTTGTTAATGACTGACATTAGTTATTCATATCTAAATATATATTTTGTACTAGTCAGAATGAAAGATAGATTAGTAATAACTGTTTTAACACGTTATATGTAGGATAAGAGATGTGTGATTGCATTTTGACTAGTAGGAATTATATTAGAACTAGTAGTAAACATTTAAGATCTAAATTGAATGTTAGTTACAATACCAGTTACGTTATTGTGATATACGACAAACGTGTCAAGTTCCACCCCAACGAATCCTGCAACCACGATGTGTGTATGGCCAGTAACGTATTCTCATCGACACAACACCGAAAACGACGTAAAAGAATCTGTTGTAATTATACATCAGAGTTGATAGGCCACGACTGAAGAGCCACTGAACAAGACACAGTACCCATCATTACTGGTGATAGGAGACAGCTCCAGCCCCGGTTCTAGACTGCTGGGAAGCGGGGGTGGGGAGGGCTATTTCTCTCAAATTCTCACATTCAAATGTTATTCATCATTACACATATACTGATGTTCAGTACAACAAAATGTTTCTCTTCACATATCACAACTTGTCTGGATGTCGGCAAGGCTGGATTAATAACCCTAGGGGCCCCTGGGCACTGAGGCTCATGGGCCCCCTCCCAACCCTAACATTCGCATTCTCCAAAGGAGCCAGAGGGCCCTCTCTGCCCAAGGGCCCCTGGGCACGTGCCCAGATTGCCCCTATTGTAGATCCGGGCTTGCGTGTAGTAAATATTATCAATCACAACGAACCAAAGACATTATTTGTGACCGTAGCACTCATGGACACTAAACGCTTTTCAGACAAATATTACAAGAATATTTAGACACATTTATTAATCTGGTCTTAAGCTGTAATATATTTACTATATTCAATTTCATATACGATCACGTGACGTTGAATTTAAACCATTTCATTTATAATTTCCTCAACGTTGTTGGATTGTTCCTGTTTGTTTCGGGAATGCAAGTCTCTCCCCCCCACCATTATATCAGGAATGGGACCTCTCTTCAACTTCTGCTTTATTATGATGGCTTATCTGCCTCTCTAGACTGTGTCCTGAAATGCATTTTAGTCTAGGTCTACCATAGGTGTAGATATTGGGGGGGGGGTAGAATTCTGACAGCCTCATTATCATGTCTGCCAAAATTTAACTTAAATTTAATTTAATTATACGTTGATGATCCTGATGTAAAAGTGCTGCAAGCACCCACAGAACATTGTACAGATGAGCATTCTTTTAACCACAAGTGTTTTCCATAGTGATGTGCACTACTCACAATGCTTGAACTGACATGTCAAGTGTCTGTGTTCGTATCTGTGGAGGATTAAGGTACTCTATTTACACGCATCCTTCCCTACCACTCACACCCGAATAATACAAACACACACACACACACACACACACACACACACACATATATGTGTGTGTGTGTGTGTGTGTGTGTGTGTGCACAAATGAGAGAGAGAGACACAAATAATGACATAAAAAAAATTATTGTTTGAAAAAAAAAGATTTAACATGCCAACAAATACAACAATTAATAATTGCAAATAAAATATGTCCACTCAAATATAATAAAATAAAGAAACATTTAAATAAAATTCTTAAAATAACACACATTTATGGTATTTAAAATTACACTTTTTACTTTGTACTACAGGCATCACATATATAGTCTGTGTTCCCTGCAGGCCTTGTAATGCAGCTGTAGTGATACCATCGTTGGCAAATCTCACAGCTAATCTAAATGTTTGACATATTCATTAGCAATGCTGGATATTAGTATAAATAGCTGATATCTAAATCTCAGAAGTTGAAGAGAGGTCCCATTCCTGATATAATGGGGGGAGTGACATTTTAGCAAGCGTTAATTATAATTTGCCATCCTATTAAACGTAGTCATGTGCTTTGTAACTTGCATTCCCAAAACAAACAGGAACAATGCAGCAATGTTGAGGAAATTTTTAACGAAATAGTTTAAATTCAACGTCACGTGATCATATATGAAATTGATTATAGCAAATATATTACAGCTTAAGACCAGATTAATAAATGTGTCTAAATATTCTTGTAATATTTGTCTGAAAAGCATTTAGTGTCCAGGAGTGCTACGGTCACAAATAATGTCTTTGGTTCGTTGTGATTGATAATATTTACTACACGTACATCACAGTGAGTTTATTTATTTGACTTCATGTCATGTAATGCTTGGTGTGAGGGATAATAACAGATTTGTCGTTACAACGTTTAGAAATAAGCAAAATCGTGAATGTCAGGCGTAGTTTACGTTGGCTTTTGTGACGCGTGTGCACGCGAAAACATTGAGGTAAGGCTGTAATATCCACGACTGCATTTGAGGGTTTCTCGGCTCTGAATGTCATGCAAAGTCGGCGCAGTAAGCCCTGGAATCGAACCGAGGACCATTAGGTCTGCCATAGTTTTTGCATTAACAATATAGATATTTAGATCGAGCAGCTTAGTGGTTTAGGTTTGTAGGTCAGAGATCAGATGGTTCAAGCCCCACTACCACCAAGTTGCTACTGTGAAAATCCAGCTAAAGTCTCGTTTTGTTTACGCTCTTTATCTCATCATTAGATCTGGCGACTTTAGCCCCGGGTTTTATCGGTTTTATCTATTTATATGTTTTATCTACTATCTTTGTTGCAGCTGTATTGAATCTCTGCTCCACCAACATGGGCATCTTACAGGTCTTCTTAACTACAATGATATTGACCCAAGGTAAGATGGATTCTCTCATTCCTCAGGTTTTATTACCGAACTGGCTTTAGAACTAGGGTTCTGTGGTAGCTCGTTCAGGTGCCCTGTGTAGCATTTTAAACAAACTTATTTGTTTTCTTTGCTTTGAACCTTGTGGGCTTTTCTAAACTTCTTGTTGTTCTTGTCTGACAGTCCCCGACTCTACATTTGCCGTCACACCCACACCCATCGCAGCCAAACTGAACGATTCGGCGGTTCTACCCTGTCACCATAAATGTTCCGGCAATGTCAGATGGGTGCAGTTCCGGAAACCAGATGATGCTCTTGGTTGGTGCAATCGAATGTCGTGCAGTTCAGTAGATGGTTTCGCGATCTCTCTTGGGAACCTGAACCTCACCATCGCCGCGGCTAATTACAAGAACAGGGGTCGCTATGTCTGCTTTTGCGACAACACTGAAGTCTGTGACGTCAACCTTCGTGTCGAGGGTGAGTTACAGCGAACGCCAATCGATTTGTTCTCCAACGTAGAATTACGTCTAAACGAAATGGCTCCTGTTCACAGCGATGTTCAGCCAAGAGGTCGAACCCAACGGCCACCTCTACATAGATGTACCAGTTTCTGAGAGAATACAAGTCAAGTTCAACGACACAGAACTGTGCTTGGTGGATGGCCGCCAGGCCAAATGTAAATCCTCAAAAAGAAATCATGCTTCGCTCAGTTCTGCACTGTTGCTGAATCATCTGGATAAATCTGACAGCGGGGTTTATACAGTATACGACATTGACAATGAAGAGCTCATAGCTACCTACAACCTCAATGTCAAAGGTAAATGCTAAATCCTTATGTTGAACTGTTTTAGAGTTGAGGAGTGAGAGGAAGCGAGGTCAATGATCAGGGTCAGCGACATTTTTAATATGGATGATAATAATTAACACTAATAATAAAGATACTATCAATAACAAAACAATTATTAATACAACGGTAACCTGGCACTTTAAGGACGACTGTATATCATATTCAGATCTTCTCACGTCTCTATCACCACTAAAGGCATTATTTTTCTTCTTATGTCGTTGCTAGACTTTAATGAGCACCAACGACTGGTGGGCCAGAGTCGAATTCGAAGACGCCGTAGTGACCCCATTTTACATGGTACGCTTTATACATCTTAAAATTAATTAAAATTCTCCGCTTAAGCTTCCGGACGGACGAGCTAACATTACCACCTCTTCACTTCACATTTATTGTGACATCAGTAGAGTACCATTGGCTGTCTTCAAAATGTTAGCTCAAAGAGGTTGATTGAGGGGACGATCGGAAAGCACTTTCAGAAGTATTTCCATACTTGTAAATATCAGTGCTCTATAGCTGAAAAGAACAATAGTTTAAATACAAACATTTGAATTGTTTTAAGAGGAAGAAGGTTAGTGAGTTTAAGTGTTTGGGGAAAAAAGGTGAGGACGTTTTTACTCAAAAATAGAATCAGAAGTTCTGACAGACTAGGAGTTCGTTCCCCCACTTGGGCTAGAGTACATGACATAGAGTACAGAGAAGATTCTTGATGCTCATCTTTAATTCCTTGGGTGAGGTTAGAGACACTGGGGTTGTGTGGTACTATGTGAGGTTTGATTAGACCCTTTAAACACTTTCAAATTTAAGCCATGGTGTTTTTTTGTTTGTGTTTTTCAGCGATTGAACCATGCGTTCAAAATGGTGTACCATGGTGGGTCTTCGGACTAGTTTTAATCCTAGCAGTAGCAGTTGTGCTGCTGATTGGTGCGACAGTGTTCCTCTATAGACAAAATGAGAAGCTGAAGAAAATAAACAACGAGCTGAAGTTAACAACCACTCAAAACATGGAAGAGAAACTACAGTACTTGTAACCCCGTTTGAACCATGAAGGCCTGTCTAGAGACTATAGTCCCGCCCAGAAGGAAAACCATCAGTGCAGGGCATTTTAACATCATGTTTTAAAACTTCTCTTCTATTTGTTTTACCTACCGTATTTTCCGGACCATAGGACGCATATAAGGCGCAGTCTGAATTACGGGGTCTATTTCTGTATTTGACCCATGTATAAGGCGCACCGAACTATAAGGCGCAGTCTCAATTATGGACTTTATTTCTGTACGGTACTTAGTCTGTACGGCTCCGTATTATAAGGCACACAATCGCGAACTCCTTTCCTGAGCGCCAACGATTGGTGGGCCAGAGTCGAATTCGAAGACGCCGTAGTGACCCCATTTTACATGGTATGCTTTATACACCAGACGTTGTCGTAACTCGCCCGCCGTTGCCTCCCAGTTTTAGTAAATGTGTGTTCGCCGTCTATCATCCATCGCTCCCACACCGCTCGCAACTTTACCTTAAACGCCCTGGTTACACCAATGTACAATGGTTGGAGTTCCTTAGTTAATTCGAGCAAGCTCCAAATTAATTTTGTTCACTTGACTTCTTATGTTGTCTGTGAGATGAGCACGCATGGAGTCACAGATCAGCAGGAACGGTGATGTGTGGAAAAAACCACCCGGTCTCTTTACATACACCTCTCTTAGCCACTCTCCCATTTTATCCTCGTCCATCCTGCCCTTCTGGTTAGCCTTACCTATGACTCCGGCTGGAAACTTTTCTTTCGGCAGCGATCTCTTTTTGAAAATGACCATAGGCGGTAGTTTCTGTTCATTTCTGTGGAAGCCCTGGTGTAACGTCGACTTCTCATGCCTTGTGGTGCTTTTGATACCATGCCGATCCTGTTCTTCTCAACAGTATGGTTCACAGGGATGTCGAAAGTGAGGGGGATCTCATCGATGTTGATGTGGCTGGGTTGGATCTTTTTCTCGGTATTCCTTTTACTACAGTACGTACGGAAAATGGGCAGCAGTCAGACGGAAATTAACTGACAGTCAGTAAAGCGAAGCGCTTACAGAATTCTTTTAATGCTTTTAATGCTTTTATAGATTTTGGAACTCCGTACACGTTTAACACAAGTCTGATTTCTGGGGAAACTTTTAGGTGCGCTTAATAGTCCGGAAAATACGGTACATGTTTCTGTCTGACATTAAATCTTAAGTCTGTGGAAGGGGTCTACAATTTTTTTATGTAAAAAGTTTTGTAACGAAACTATATTGACATTGTAAATTTTTTATATAAATAAATGCTTTATTTTTTCAAAGTTTTGACTGTTTTTATTACCCTATTATTAGTACATTTTGTACAATACTTTTATCTTGTGTGCTCACCGCTTCCACGTTAGGAGGTGGCAGTCAGCTGCACATAGCTGGTGGGCAGCCCTACTTTAGCCACAGGCTTAGGTGCCTCGCTCTAGGGCACTTCAGTCGTGACCTTGTCGACATAACATGCCTGTCTGCAGACTTGTTTCTTTCTCACTAGAATAACAACTTTACAATGTTTTTTAAATTGTATCTGGATATTTAGCCTGTAAGTTATGACTTTTCAGTCACCAAGTGAACACACACCTAACCAAGTCAAGTACACCAAACACATCTAGTACGCCTTGGCAACCAGTCGCAAGAGAAAAGTCGGTTGTCTGGTTTAATTCGGTTTAGTCTTTGTAGCATCTTAAACAAATAAAAACATAATTAACAACGTAAATCTAAAAAATTTAATATTATTTATAAAACGTCAGTCTAATTACAGGTTATGTTTATTATATATACATTTTCGAACTATGACATGAATGAAGTCTCAACTCGCCACAAGAGGAGGCCATCGCACCGCTTAGTTGAAATATATATGAAATACGTATATATACCGCTTAGTATATAATAAAATAAAAATTTATATATCACTATATATATATATATATATATATATGTATATATATATATATCACAAAAATATTTTTTGGAAAAGAATATTAACTTAATTGTTTTTT
>JAOTRQ010000032.1:622486-632528 GCA_028565875.1 Hoplisoma paleatum
CAACAAATATATTTCTTGTGCTAACATGATTGCATTAGCATCTGTGTTATTTATATCTAATATTTTGTTACTCAAATGTAATTTAATAATTAACAATTACATCGACAAGTGAGTCCTAAGCCATGGGTAGAACAGATAAAGATGAAACAAGGTTTCGTATAAAATATCTTGTCTTTATTTAACCCAAAATTAAATCTCAAACTAAAAACAACAAATAAAGAATACAAAGTCATCAATACTGTGGGTGTAAAGTGTGTGTGTAGTTGTGTATGTATTTATGAATATGAGTGCATAAACCCTGTAAATGTCCATTTAGGACAAGACAAGGACTTGGACACAATCAGTTACCAGTACACATTCGCTACTATTGTTACTCTATTACAGTTCTTTACATGGATTACATGAATTTGATTTTTCTGCCAACTGGACAATGTTCTTTGTTCTTTGCATTTCAGTGTCTCAAAAAAAACCTTCACATTATATTTTCTATTTAAAAAAGGTTTGTTAGATTTAACATTCATAAAGAACAAGCTTTGATAAAGTAATGGAGCTGTTATGAACTGATGTTCTCAAATGAATTCAATTCATCTAAATCTAAAATTCTACTCTCTTTCATTTTTCTACATGTGCATATAAAATGTGTGTTCTGGTTTTATTATTGCAACCTTAAAAGAGGTGGAATCAGATTCTCTTCTATTTACATGGGGGTTCTAGCAGTTTTAAATGTGCTTGCGATGTACACACATTCCTGAAAAAAGGTATATATATATTTTTTCTTTTATCATTAAAAAGCAAGTATTGAATTTGGTGACGGTTTTAATATGTGTTATTTGTTTTTATATTCCATTTCATAAATATCTACGCTAATACAGTATTTAAAATTCTGACTGAATTGTATCTCAAACGCTGGTGCTTTAAAAGCTCATTATTTTCATCATGTAACAGTCACTGAAAATCAGTACAAAAAAATAAGTATATCTACATCTGGTGTCCTTCAGTAGTTAAATCCTAATCTATTAATAGTTATCTGACTATATGAACCAATACTTTTTGAATAAGCTTGCATATCTTTTCCATTACATGATGAAATTTGGTGTTCACTTACTTTTAAGCAGAGCATAAAAAGATTTAAAATAAGTTCGTGCAAAGCAAATTTAAGGTGAGATCAATTCTTTGATTCGGTTCTCGTCTACTTTTGTCAGCGCTGACGGTTTTACTGCTGCTTCACGGTCTTACGGCTCAGCACAACAATAAACCCATGTTATCTTGCCAGATGTTTTATCGACCCTGCCATGGTCAGCTGGGTCCAACCTGTTTAATCCAGTGATGAAATACATAATAGCAGTGCACCTAACAGTGGTCACAAAAGCAGTTTGACTACTTTTCCTTTGTTGACTCTTCAGAAACACTTTTCAGTTCAGGGTGTGTAAACTATGACAGCAGGCTGTGTTTACCTGCTGTAAACAAAGTATTTCAAGACGATTCAGAAGACATTTAGAGAAAGAAAACGTACTTTATTTGCTCGCAGACAAATCTGTAGTAGACCGAGACTTCTGGCATGTTTACAACATGTCCAAATGGTAAATTTATATTTAAAAGTAGTTTTTTCCTAGTATGGTTTCTGTAAAAGTTAAAAGTATGTGGGAATTTGTAACCATTCAGTTGAAAGGGCATTTATATGACTGGTTGTTAGTAAGCCTTAATTTTAGATCTACTGACCTGCTGTTGCTTTAAAGTGTTAAGTAAAACTTAAAAGTCTTTAAAGTATTAAGTCAAAATTACTTATTTATTACACCTGTTGGTAATTCGATTAATCCAGTATAAGGGGCGTTCTAATAAATTTAGTGGGGCTGGTGTAGACTAGCAATTAAGATACAGGATTCAAAAACGTAACTTGTTCAAGCTCCACCACTGCCAAGTTGAATCTACCACAGCAGTTTAATTTTTAATTATTTAAAAAAAATTTTTAGAGTTAATTCTAAATTAATATCTAATTGTTAGGTCATTTTACATAGCTTACCGTTACCTGAAAAAATAACCACATTTTCGTCTGTGTGTTTTGTCTCTGCTTTGCAATCCTGGTAAAATGAATGCAGCTACAGTGCTTTAATAATTGCATATATTAAGTTATATTTCTGTAACGTCAGTCTAATGGAAAGTCTATGATTAATGTAAATGTCTGCTGCAGTTATATCATTTTTAAGATATACTGTAGGCTTTTTGGTACCTCACTGAGCTTCTTCAATGGGCTGCAGCGCCCATCAGGAGGATTTCGGCTATATGTCTAATAAAGTAAACAAAGGTGAGAAGAGGAAATAGGTTACAATCTATTTAACAGTTTTATGGTCTCCCGAGCATTTTCTTCATCTCTGTAACAAGGTTAAGGCTCCCGCAAACGCTACCATTACTTACGGGTGCACAACCGTCTCCATTTTCGTCTGCTAGTTGTTATTTTATTAACATTTTTGTCCACTTTCATCTGTTTGTCATTTTTTAAAAATCTTGTAGTCCAGGAATCAACTCCTTGTGTTCGAGTTACGCTTGAGCGGGAAGCATGCCGTGGGCGGCTGGGGTGTGGTGTAAGGCACAGGGTGAGGTTTTTTTGGTTACTGTCATCACTATCTATCGTAGGCCGAGCCTGAGTCGATACGCTTGTGTCCGTCTTCTTCCCGTGATCAACAGCTGGTTCTTTAGGAGTCCGTTATGGCTTCGATGAAGATGAGCTAAAGCTAAAACAAGCCAGAGAATCAGAACTCATGTAAACAAAACTTTCTGCTTTAGATCTTATGGCCAAGCTTTAAGTAGCGGTCAAAAGTCTGGACACATCTTTTCATTAAATGTTTACTTTTCTACATCTCTACACACCCCCAGGACCAATAGAGAAAGCCATGGAGTGCTGGGTCACATGACCTGGCCTTCACAATCATCTGACCTAAACTCACTTGAGATGATTTGGGATGAGCTGGACTGCAGAGTGAAAGCAAAGAAGTCAACAAGTGCTCAGCATCTCTTCAAGATGGTTGGAAAACCTGCTCAAGCTGATCGAGAGAATGCTATATTGGCAAAACCAAGTGCAATGTGCAAAGCTGTCATCAAAACAAAAAGTTGCAAAAGCTAAAACATATTCTGTAGACTTTACGGTGTTTCTGTAAGAATTTGTGCCAATTTGGGACCAGTTTGGAGTGAAGTATCCCCCAAAAATCTGACCTCAATAATATAGTAGGAGGTGACAAGCTGAATGGCTTCCAGTTCTTACCTGCTATATCTTTATGCCGTCAGATCCGTAAACGTTGTAGCCTTCTCGGTATGTTGCCAGATTCTGCGCGCTCTGACTCGGACTCTGAGACGGACTGAAGTTCAGCTCGGACGACTCGGCCTGTTTCTGTTTCCATTCGCTGGCCAGTCTCTTCTCCTCGGCTCGCGACTTGTAGCAGAACTCGATGAGCGCCACCATCATGGCCAGGCCGAGCCCACCCACCAGGATGTAGAAGACACCGGCCACGTTGCTCAGACTCAGTGCCTGAGAGCTCTTATCCTGAGGTTTTCCACGGAGGACAGAGCCGAGAGAGGGAGAAGAATAGGGGTCAGGGAGACTCATTACGCGCTCTAATCATTAACATTAGCATCGTTATACATACTGCACCACAGTAATTAAGATCTCGGTAAGCCTGTCAAGGATGAAGCTAAGTGCAGGCGATAGTATTTTACTGAATCAATTAGCATTTTATTTAGTCACTCAGGGATCCTGAGGCATTTCGGGTTACTAACAGTGCAATTAAATAAAAAAACACTTTATACTAAGCGTATGTTGGATCAGGCATAACATTATGGCCATCTTCCTGAATGTGTTGGTCTTTCCCTTTTGTGCTGCACTGTGTATTTTGATTCCTTTCTATCAGAAAGTATTAATTTGAGTTAGTTAACTAGCTCGTCCGTTGGCTACTCATGACCATATCAGACCGGGAACACCCCACAAGAGCAGATTTAGTGATACTAAGCCCAGGTTTCTTGTTACTGATTTTTAATTTTCATACAAAATGTTCTTTTGCTGTCTGATATATCTCCACACTAAGAGGTCAAAATGTGATAGTCACTTGACACATCAGTGCACATAATGTTATGCCTGGTTGCTTTGCATACATAGATGCATTCATATTATTCTTTTTTTTCACAAAATAATAATTTTACCTAAAGTGATTCATATTTTTCATACAACTGTGTCGCACAATTCATAATATTAATGAATTGTTTTTGAACATGAACATTTGTATTCGTGTAAGTGAGTATTTAACAAGCTAAGGAATATAAGTTTAAAGATCTCAAAGATCTTAAGATTTAAAAAACAACCAATTATAAGTTTTATTTTCATGCTTTTTAACTATATATTATTTTGTTAGTAAATGATCTGTCCACATAGACCACTGACGTCGTGTCATTTTGTTCACATGGACGTGTTTTTCATGCCATTATTTGGTGTTCCGCATCTAACGTGATTTTTTTTTTTAAAAAAGATCATCTTAACTATGTTCTGTATTAAATAAATACTTTCAGAACCCTTTACATTTTGTAATATGTACAATTTTCACTTACATACGTACATAATATGGTCATATAGAGAACTACAAAATGATGCACAACTTCAGTGGACTCGCAATGTCTGACACGTCCAACAGATCACATTCTTATTCTTTTTAATAGCTTACATCAATTTTTATCATACAGACTTTTCAGATTTGTATTAATTTATTTTTAATAATGTATTTATTTTCAATGATCACTTGACAATCATTTGCCACTTTGTCTTTTACACAAATTCCCTGATACACATCAGTTTGTATGTAAAACTGGGAAAACAGGAAACGTTTAAGGGGTATGAATACATTTGTAAGGCTCTGTAAAGTCTAAGAAAATGTTTTATAAACTAATAACTTCATAAGCAACTATAACCGTAAAACTTTACGGCCAAAGCTGAGTCATTTTTGGCTTGTACACTGATAGGCCAAAACATTAGGAGCACCCGGACAAGGTCATATACAGGTCCAGGTCCAGATCCATGTCCACAACCAGCAAAATACAACCTGTACTTACTGAGTTGGATAGAATTCCCATAATGCATCGTGCCTTTTACATCATCTGGAGAAAAAAAACTTCCCATGGCTCCCCGAAGCTGATTTATACTTCTGCGTCAAATCGACTTCGACATATCGAAATGAAGCAGACCACAAGTATTAGCTATGCAGACCACAAGGGGGAGCACAGCATCATCAAAGTGTCAATCATCGATTAAGTGTGTACGCTTGTCGTTAAAATAGTCGCTGCATATGTTTCTGGATGTTTCCGATGTTTCGCATACGATCAAACATTTAAAATCATTTGTCGTTCAATATCTATGAGCAAAAAATATACAAACACGATCTTTCTTGCTTGTTTCCATACCAGAGGAGAGGGTAAACACAAATGCAACAGAACCCTCCGAAGCTTGACTCCCTCTAGTGTTGTGGTGTTTCATATGACCTCGACAGAAGGTGCAGAAGGATAAATCACTTCTGGGTCTTATGTCTAGTTCTGAGAACCTCGTGAGTTTTATTTTTTGGTGTATTTTTTTTGAACCAGACTTTAGACCATATTTAAAAATCATTGACTGTGGCATGAAGTATAATGGTGCTGCCCTTATATAATTGGGGTGGTTCTAATGTTTTGACTGATCACGGTAGCTCAAGCAAACAGGAAACATTCCGACAATGTTTACTAATGCTATGTCGCTATGCAAAAGTTCTCCTAATGTTATGACATCACTAGAATATTGTATGAACGTGTTTAGTTGAGTGTTCTTAATGTTCTTCTAACTTATGACAAACTGGTCAGAATGACATTCAAGGAACGTTCTAACAAAACATCTAAACAACCAAAATATGAATTATATCATAAATTAAATGAGCATAGTAGGTGTGTATAAGGGATGTTCTCAAAACATAATTTCGTTAGCTGGGATACCCCTGTACGAACTGATGTAGATTTAAATTGTGGCCAAACATCATGGTTATTCTGATTATTAATATTCTTATTCTACACATTTTGCATATGTTTTATTTTTCCTCTGGGCACAGAGACTGACCTTACTTCCCGAGTCCTTGGGTCCACACTCGCCCTTATCGTACCACCACTTGTTTTTCAGTTTGTCTAAGACTCCTGCTTCACTCAGTTTCAATACTGCGAGGTTAACCGGGGTTCTTCACCGAGGGAATAACATAAATAACATCATATGCCATGTTATCTTATGTTATTATACACAGCAGCACAAACAAACAGGACGTGGCGGAGCGAGGGTCGTACAATGCGTGTACCAGATGTGCTGAAAATCAGTGTGTGTGTGTGTGTGTGTGTGGTACTGGCATGTGTTGAACTTCGCTCCGTCACTTTGCATAAAAGGCACATTCTGCCGCACTGAACAGCACAATGAATATATTTATATACTTAAACTTATTTTAAATTTGTATTAGACACGTGCTGATTCACATAGGGAGTTAAGAATCTGTGTTCATTCCCAAATTTGGAAGTTTGACATGTTTTCCCAATGTCTGTATGGGTTTCCTTCTAAAGTACAAAGACATGCAGTCGGGTGAGATACAAAACTGTCCATGACGTTAAGATCGATTCATGATAAGGATTTTTACAACATGAAACTGAAGACGAATTATTTGTTGTTAACTTTGTTGTTGGAGAAATTAAAATAAAGTATTTGTGATGTTTTTATTTATTTAAACAATAAGTGTCATCTTCCTTATGAGGACGTTGCAAACTATACCAAAAATGCTGGATTCATGGTTTGTGTTTTTTAAATGTCACGTCATCGCCCTCTGCTGGTTATAAATAAATATGCATTATTCATCTGATGATAATGATGAAATGATGATTATGATGAAATCTGAATAATCTTTTAATTAAATATTTAATTAGAATTTAAAGTCATGTTTTACATCCATGACATCCGTGTTCCGAATCGATCAGCAATCAGCACGTCATGCAGCTTAGCTGAGTTTAAACCGTGAAGCTAACGTGCTGCGGTCGCGGCGGCAGAAGTCTCTTTTACGTCACACACATTTCTTTTTTGCCGTTAGCGCTCTCTCGGGGCGCGAGGCAGTGGCTAACCTTAGCGTCTCCGCCCCCGCTGCCACACTCGCCTTTGTCGTACCACCATTTATTTTTCAATTTGTCCAACAGGCCTTGTTCATTCAGCTTAAGCACGGCCAGGTTCACAGCGTTTCTTCAAGTTCAACACACATTAATGCAAACATACACACGACGTACACACAATGGTGGTGGTGGTGGTGATGGTGGCGGAGGGAGGCTTACACCCAGAGAAGGAGAGAGAGAGAGAGAGAGAGAGAGAGAGAGAGAGGGAGGATGGACGGGAAAATAAAATTGCATGATTACAGGAAGATGATGAAAATTACAGCAAGCGCGAAAAATAGGCGAAGAGTCAACAAACAAGAAACAGAAGCAAAGATCCAGGAAAAACGAAAGCAGCTAAGATGCAGAGATCACAGACGATAGACGCAGGGATTCAGAGTCGAAAGAGAAAAGAAGACGAAGCAAGAGAAGAAGAAACAAAACATCGAAAAGAGAAAAATAACACAGAAAAGACGAACCGATCCAAACCACAAGGAGCCATTTTGAAATAAAGTATGTGGAAAATGATTAATGGAATACCAACAACAACAAATAAGCCGGAAATGAGAAAGAAGAGATTGAGGAAGAGAAGAGGAAAACGTGGAGGAAGATAAATAGAAGAGAAAATGATTGAGAAAGAAATAGAGACGGATGGTAACGTAATGGTGGAAAGAGACCGATGGAGAAGGAATGAAGAAAAATAGGTGAAAAGACAAGATTACAGAATAGAAAACAAAAAGTGAAGATTGAAAAGTTTAATAGAGGCAAGAGAGCGAGTGAGAGAGAGAGAGAGAGTGAGAGAGAGAGAGAGAGAGAGAGAGAGAGAGAGAGAGAGAGAGAGATGTAAATGGAAAAACATAATTTGAGGGAGGACAAGAGGAGAGAAGACGAGGGAGGGAAGGAAGTTCTGTTAGTGAAACCAAAAGCATCAATTGTCTATGTTCTTCCATCCATCCGTCCATCCAACCAACCACACAATCATCCGTCCATCTATCCATCCATCCATCTACACAATCATCCATCCATCCACACAATCATCCATCCATCCAATCATCCACACAATCATCCATCCATCCAATCATCCATCCATCCACACAATCATCCATCCAACCAATCATCCATCCATCCATCCATCCACACAATCATCCATCCATACATACAAACAATTATCCGTCCATCCATTTATCCATCCATCCATCCACACAATCATCCATCCATAGATCTGTCCATCCATCCACACAATCATCCATCCGTCCATACAGTCACACAATCATCCATCCATCCATCCATCCATCCACACAATCATCCATCCATCCATCTACACATCCGGCCATCAATCAAAACATCTGTCCTTCCATCCATCCATCCATCTACCCACCGACACAATGATCCATCTTAATATTCGTCCATTCATCCATCTGTCCATCCAGCCACACAAATGTCCATCAATTCATCCATTTATAAAAACCTGCATCCAGCCATCCATCTAAACTGCCAACCACCCATGTAAACATCCATCCATCCATCCAAAATCCATCCATCCAAAATCCATCCACCCGTCCATTCTCCATTCATCCATTCAATTCATCCGTTCGCAAGTCCGAACATCCATTCGTACAAACAGCACCCATCCATCCCTCCATCCATCCATTTCTTAATCGATCTGTTTCTTTCTCTCTAACAATTTCTTTATCCACTTTATCTTGACTTTATGATCTCGTCCGTCCACCATCAGTTACAGAACAGCTAAAAGAAACAAATGAAAGAAGGAACCAAGTGAAACTGAAGATCTGTCACTGTAGCTCGGCTGCGTCCCAAATACCAGCGATTACACCGCCCTTACCGACACTCCATTAACTTTTAAACACACTTATCTGGAAGGTTTTATTAGATGGACTCGTTTTACGCAAACGATGAGGTCTTACGAATAAAAGCCGTTTGTGTTTGAGAGGAATTCATATGCAATATTATTAAAATGAATTATTGGTTGGATTGTTTCATTTTAAATCATTAAAATCATTTATTAAAATGAGGTTTTGTGTCAGTGAGGACACTGACTGATGATTTCCAGCATTTGAGACACAACCGGAAGTTGTAAGCTTTGATCAGAAGTGGAAGAAACTGACATGGATGTGAGAGAGCGAGAGAAGGATGGAGAAATATCAGCAGAGACATCAAACTAGAGTAAATGAGTAAATGATTTCTGGTTTATAACATTGTTATAAGTGACACATGAAGCTTCGTCGCCAGCTTAGGAAAATCAGACGTTTAGCTTTAGCTGTGATCGTTCTTTAGAAACAAAATGATGGATTATGGGTCGGAGTTTCTGGAACTGGAAGAGGTTTAGGTCGAGGTCTTTAGTATGTTTTACCACCCAGTGGACCAGTGGCCAGCGTATTAATTAATTAGTATTAAAAACTAATATGATTTGTGGCAATCTGGTCCCACTGTGGCTTACATGCCATTGTGTACATTTTTCATAGTTCCATCTTCCATAGTGAGCATTAGTACTTCGAAGTTCTTACTTTTTTCAAATCACCCTGGTTTTCGTCCACGATGACATCAATTATCAAAACCATTAATTAATGACAATGGTGGCAATCTGCTCCCACTGTGGTTTCCATTTTATAACATTAACTTACACTTGTTGTTTTGGTCCTTTGTGCCATTTTTCCCTCTGGATTTGGTGCGTCTAATTGTTCAATAACATGTCACTGGGTTGCCTTGCTCCCACTGAGAAGGTGGAAAAGGCTCCCGCATCCCCACTCCCTGGGTGGTATATATGTATCACTGAGCAAGATGGCGGCGCGCATGGATGCAGCGGCTCACAGCTCTCCTTACTTGTGCACTATTTTGTGTTTTTTGTGTGTTG
>JAOTRQ010000032.1:707998-733008 GCA_028565875.1 Hoplisoma paleatum
CAGGAAAACATTCACCAATCATTCACCACCACCAACATGCATTATTACTTCAAACATGTAAGTAGTTTACTAGTCCAACTACCCGATGCCCATCTGAAGTTTGAATGTAATAAATAATGAAGGCCTCTCTGGCCACCGAGTGCAACATCAGGTCGACCTTTCAACCTGGTTTCCCCCTCCTCGTCGGCCCCTTTGCTCCGGTCTTGCTTCATCTGCATTTCAACACGGTGTCAGCGCACATCGGGCATCAGTCATTCTCTCGAACCCGCGCTCACTCAATCACTCAGCCGTTCACCCGCTCATTCTTATCGGCTGTCTTCATCTCTCACTCTTGCTCACTCTCGCTCACTCTCACTCATGCTGTCTTTATTCTTTCATTCTTTTTTTAAATTTTCTTTTATATACATTTAACCAGCACCTGGTCGTGCACTGACCAGACAAAATAAACCAACAACATTATGACCGATTTCTGATAGGTACAAATAATAGCACTGATGATCTTTTAATCACTAATTAGTGGGTGGGATGAATTAGGACAAAAACATGAAGAACCGTTTCAGGGATGTTTTGGCAGGTAAAGTGGAACCAAGAGAAAATTAGGAAGGTGCTCAGAAGGTTATAATCGGCGTATGCTGGTATTTTAGGTAAAGGTAAAAACACTGACATGTTTACGTTGACATTTTCAGCAATTAGGAGACGCTTTCATCCAAAGCGACCTACAGAACTGTGACGGTATACAGTCTAAACAACCCAGGGTTAAGGCCACGACTGTGGGCATCCTGGCAGTGGTGTGGCTTCTTGGGAATTATTGCTGTGAGGCGACAGCACTAATCATTAAGCCACTGTACAAAGTAAATGTAAAGAACTTGTGCGTCCTGTTTTAACTTCATGTGTGGATGCATTTTGGACCAGTTTTGAGAGTTTAAATAAGTCAGAGAGTTTAATGATGGCAGAAACTGGAGTCTCTTTCATTGGTTTCTGGGCTTTATTTGTTCGTTATGTAGTGATGTAACGTGATACAGACATTAAGAGCTCATGATGTAAACCAATTCTAATATAGAAGACGGGAATGGGGAGCCGGTAGTGGGCGACCAGGTTCACGGATTCACTCATAATGTTTTTTGCGGGTTTATGACCACTTGCTCAATATCACATGCCTTCAGAGACGGGATATTACCTGAGATAAGGCAAGAAAGCGCCTGGGCTTGGCACCAACCTGACCTCTCCCTGGACTGTTCATACACACACACACACGAAAAAGGAAATACAAAGTCTACCGACCCAGCCATTTCAGGCGGGTGTTCTCAGACCCCCCAGGGCTTTCTAAAATGGCATTTAAAGCCAAGCACTGGTGCACTGTAGTTATGCGTTTTATTTGCCCGGCCACCTGCTAAAACAAGCTCCCTCTCGCAGAACCAATGACCCAGCACCACTCGAAACGTTTGGGAACATAGAGCGACTTGGAGATTTTTTTTTTACTCCTTAGCCCGAATCAAGAGCGTGCAACGAAGTACCACAAAGCTTTTGTCACTTGTTGATTCTATAAATCACGGTCTTGGTGATAAGCTAATTGCCTTATCCTTGACGGCACCTCACAGAGTAAGCCATAAAGAGGCCGGATTATAAGACAGAGGACCATAAAGAGATAGGCTAAGGTTCTTTCTTGAGTATCGGAGCAAGACGAGGACAGAAATCATTTTATTATTCATATAATAATAAATCATATTCATGACATATTATCATTCGGACCTCGTGCTCTACATTTACATTTTAAATGGGGGTTAAAATTGGAGAAACATTTAATTGATTGTTTTGCCAATATAAAGCAGTTCGTGTATTAAGCAGCTATGTGAACGATTGTTGACACCGAGGTGAATGTAATGTTTTGGCCCAAGCACAAATTCTCCGGGAAGTGATCGCTCCTTCTGTTTACAGTCTATAGGGTAAAGGTTGAGAAAGTTGTAGAGCTCGAAATTTGCCCGGGTGAAATAAAAAAGTTCACTGAAGAACAGAATGCTAGTGAACACCAAGAATAGATTCTGAAATAAGAATCAGTACGAACAAATTTTGGCCAAGAATGTTTTATTATTTATAGATCACTATTCAAGGGATAAGCAGTGACCACGTTTAGGGGTTTTAATACTTATCCTTTGAACCCAACACACACACACACACACACACACACACACACACACACACACACGGTGTCATATATGTATGTTGACTTGACTTTGACAGAATAAAGAATCATTCTCCTGACATTCAGAACACATTTGCACCTTCACGGCACACTTGTCTGTTTGTACCACTGTTATATTTTATTGGTAATGTCTATATTTATATATTGTATACATGCTTTTTTCAGTGATTTATTTTGATGTATGTATATGTAAATATGTTGACCAAAAATCCTTGTACATCAAATACTTGCTGAAATAACGAGTCCAATATGCAGATTCTGATATTAGCAAAGAACCAATCTCCACTATTTATTCCTTTAAATGTGTGCACTTTATTTCCAGCACAGCCAGATGCCAAGTGCGTGTACTAATACACAAAAAAGAGAAGCTTTAAACAGAATGAAGTACAGTAAAGCTGAAATAATGAAATATATATATTAATAAAAGAAGTTTCTCAAAAATCCAGATCTACCTGCTTAGGAATGACCGACTGGGACCCTGAATCCCACGGTGCCGACGCTCACGACAACTACTTAACTATCACCACCACTTCATTTTCAGTGCTATAAATAGACCACGAAGATAAATCATTAATTTTTAATCACCGATGCCTCAAGAATGACTTGGAATACGAAATGTGACACACAAACACTGGGAAGTCGAATGTAGACCGTCTATATCTAAAGAGGGGATTTAAAGTACCCCAAAGGAACCAACAACACCAGTCAGACAAGTAATACTGTTTACCAAGTGGGGCAGCCGTGTCATGGTGGGTAGAGAACTCGATTCGTGATCGGAAGGTCGTCTGGTTTGATTCCCAGATCGACAGGTCAAAGGTGAAGTGCACTTGAGTAAGGTTCCGAATTGCAAACTGCTCTGCGGGTGCCGTGGCTCATGGACAGATGTTCAAAAGATTCTACCCACATCATATGACGCTATTATTATATTATATTATTATAATTCGTAAAGAAATGCCATTTAATAGTGTATAATAAAGACCGTAGAACCATACATTTTTTTGTAGAGTCAGAAATGTCTGTACATGAGGAAACTGATCCCGTATCGACACACTGTCACACAGAAACGAGTTGTTTCCAATTAAAAGCCTGTATAAAGGGCAGTGACACATGCAGGTCTAGTGTGAACCTGTTCAGCGTGACTGCCTCGGCCATTTCCTGCTCACCACTGCCGGGGCCCGCGGTTCCCAACCGGTTCAGAGCAAAATCCATTAGGACAAATGCTCTCGGGGCCAGCAGGGTAGATCGGGCATGACGTTTAGGAGCTAATTGTCCAAACGTCCCCATGCAAGGACAAACTTTAACGAACAACAAGCGCAATCATCGACATGTCTCAACCGTTGAATCACCGAGATCATGTTTGGATTGCACATTCCTACAGGTAATAAAAAGCCTTACAAAGACTTCAGGAATGACGAATCGAAGAAGAAATGTCCCCGTTCAGCGATACTGAATGAGACATTATTTCAAAAGTCGATGGAGCGTCCTCTGTTTTCCAACCCTGATCCAACCCATCTGACCCACGCTTACCTTTCAGCAACCGTTTCCTTCTGTTCCCTTTCACCGAGTCCTGAAAGATTCCTGGATGAACCGGTGAATCTTTAACTCTCTTCAGGCTGAAACTAATTCTAAAACGATGAGGAAAAAGTATTATTATGGATCCTTGTGACAACTAGAATGTTCCTCACCTAATAATGCACTCAGTCAACAAAAGAGATTTGGATCGGTTTGTTATCTGTATCTGTCAATGGAGGGTAAAACACCAGGCATTGGATTTTTATAAAAGTCCAGCATGTGGATTACGGTTTCCAAATGCTGCAAACTAAACTAATATTTTGTAATATTTGCAAAGGATTAAAGTAAAATTCTGGACAACACTGTGTGTTTTGGTACCAATACAAAGTAGGGAGGTAATGTCACTATAAGTAGACTAGTAATGAGAAAGAGCTAAAAATTTATAGCATAAATTAAATGTAATCATGATAAAGGCAGCAAGGCTTGTTATTAATAAATGAACTTAAACGTGTAATAAAGTTATAACATGTAAAGATTCAGCACAGAACAGAAAACAGATCATGACTGGAGTAGTGAGAGGAATTAACGTTGTTATGAGTTACACATAACAGATATAATAATCTAGTTTATGAAATTCTGACGTCACATTGAAAGCTTTTTATAGCCTTTATTTGTGCTTTTGTTCCTGTCAGACGTTTAATTTCAATAAAATCGTCGTTCGTACTGTATTTTAAGCTTAAAAAGGTTTATTTATTTAGCGAATGTATTAGCATGTTTAAATGTTAAGTTATGCGTTACTAGCTAGTTTCAGACGCGACACCATTGTCACAAGTACAGGCTGAGGTTTCCCCCTAGTGGTCAATAATGATAACAGCAGCCTGAAACGCGCCTTCTCGTCTCTAACATGAGATTTATTTATTTATATTTTTACGTCATGTTTTATATTTTACACTTCCATTTTCAATTTTACCTTACCTGCCTGTTTCTGGACTGTGGGAGGACTGCAAAACACACGGGAGAACAAGCAAACCTGACCCCTAAGCAACCATGAGAGCCAAACATACAATTAATGCACCACTTGTAACAAGGCAGGTTCGAGACTTTCAGGGCTCGTTTGGGGCCCTTAATACCATCTCAGTGCAAGATGCTCCATGGTCAATAGAAGACAAAAAGATTTGAAGACGTGTGGAAATCGAGAGAAAACAGTTTTTGCATCGATTACACATTTTATTGACCGTCATGGGGAGGACCTGAGAGGGTACGACGAACTGAAGCACAATAACAAAGCAAAATAAAACAGACGAGCCAAACACGAGTCAAATACTAACAGCAGAGGAAAACAAGAAAGAAACAAAATGTCAAATGATAGCAGAGAACTTGTAGACACGGGAGGAGCCGGAGAACGTTTGTGCATCTTTTCTCAATCTTGTGCATTCGAGTTCAGTTTACATTCTTCCAACTAAGTTGTACATTAAAAAAAGAAATGGACAAACGACAAACAAAATGGAGCGATAGCACTTTAAGTATATTACATTATTTCCGATGACATTCTTCTCTAGTCACAGTGTGAAACATTTGAAACGAAACGGCACTTTTATATTATTTTACAGAAACTCACTGTACTGCACCCAGAACTCCTTTTCCTAACAGAGGAACATTTCTACGTCCTAACAGAGCGACATGAAACGAAGATCTCATTGTGTTTGAGATTGAACACTTTAATATATAGAATATTTTTTTCCACTGACTTCCCCCCCCCCCCCGCCCCCACTTTCTCCTCGGCCGTGGTAACAGCTACGATTAATGGCGCACGTTCGAATGGCATGGCAGCATGGCAAAGAAAACACGAGCGCTATAGCATTGCATTTATACAAATCGACCGCTCCTCCGGCCTGGCCAACGTCCAGACTTGAACGATCGACAAAAAAGAAAAAAGAAAGAAAGAAAAAGCCTCTTCCCATAAACAACGAGGTACCTACTGAAAAGCAACCTAACTGCAACATACACATGACTAGTTATGGTATACGGTCCATGCAGATACGCACAGTCAGCATAGACATGGTATGGCCGTTTAATATTGGTTAGCGTGTGGATGGACAGAACATCGGCCACTAGTGCATCTCGGTCCACGTTGTAAAACAATCTTCTACTCCGACCACTGGGCTTCAGCCCGACTTGAACAGCAGGATCGCCACCTGGCCCAGGTAGAAGTAGATGAAGTGCTTGGTCTCGTGGGTCACGTAGCTGCCGAAGTTCCGTCCCACGATGCAATGCCATGTGGGGTTGTACTTCTTGTCAAATTCCTGTCGAACACAATTACAAAGACACAGATGATCGATCTTCATTCCTCTAGAGACTCTTTGTTGCTTTATTAATGCTTTTAAACTTCTGCTTTAATACTGTCGCCTCACAGCATGAATGTTCAGCAAAAAGTCCCGGCTTCAGTATGTGAAATTTGCATGTTCTCCCACAGCGTGTGTGGGTTTTCTCCTACATTAAGAAGTCCGATCGCCCTGTGTGTGTTTCACTCTGTAACCTGAAACAGACCGGTGACCTGTTCAGGTGTTTAATGCATTCACTGATTCTTGACCTATGGATAGATGAATGGTTACATACAACACCTCACTGGCATGTTTTTGGGCTGTAGGAGGAAACCGGAGCACCGGGGGTAAACCAACAATTTGGAAAGACATACAGACACAGAAATGTCACCCGGACTGTCCCGGAACTCGGGCTCGAACCCAGGACCTTCTTGCCATGAAGTGAGCGTTTCAGCCACACCCATGTGGTGCAGGATGAATCGAGAGAGAGAGACTGGCACTAACCTTTTTAATGTAGGCTGCAATGTCCTTCTCGATGTTGTACTTCTCCATTGCCTGTGTTGCACAGTCGACGGCGTCCTGCTGCATGTCCTCCGACATGTCAGCGTTCTTGATCACAGCCTTTCTGTCAGTCATGGTGCTGGAGAAAGAAAAGAAAAAACCAACAGAGACGAAAGTCAAGTTTATAGACACGTCAAAACTATTCATTCAAACCCGAAAAGACTAGCGGATCAATACGCCGCCGCCGATACTCAACGTAACGGTTTGCATACAATCCAGAATCGGACCGTGAAGTTCGTTAGTTTTTTGTTTCACGCCACGTTTGCCCTTTGGCCATTTTGGAGCCGAGCCACTCTCGTTTCGACATGGTGCACGGTGAGTACCGAGCGCCGGGGTCACGGTAAGACAGGTTGTGATTGGGATTGATAAGCAACAAAAAGAAAGCAGCCGCGTTACAGATGAATAAAGTGTGTTGATCGTGTTGACTTCGTTTATTCGATTTCGTTTGCTTTGTTATATTTATTATTGAGAGATGCACGGCTACTCGCCATTTGGTGTTGATTGTGTGTGTGTGTGTATTAGTGGTTTAACGAATCAGACTGTTAAGTGAAAGACTTAATAGATAACACACTACAGTTGTTTACTGCCAAACTGATGGTGTGTTAATTACCATTCTGGCCACAGTAGTGTGTGTGAAGATCGAACACTTGTGTGTTTCTGTGAACTTGTGTGACCTAATCTGAGCTCATGTTCCTTCTAGATCTCTTTTGAATATCGAATGGCACAAAAATCGATCGGCCAGATCTACACTCACATGACTTGGCTGAACCCTGCTCACGGACCGGATTTTATTCCCGCCTTCTTCGAGCCCATTAGTTCCCGGTGGCACCGGATCCATCGCCGGCTCCGGGCCGGACAGAGCAAAGTCGAAAATGAAAGGAAATAGCGGCACGTGCACGAGGGGGTTTTGTTCTGCGATTTCACACCGTTCACATCCTGCTGCGAATCCCAACGCTCGGCTGATAATGAAGACGGCGCAGCCGGCCGAGGAAAGTGAGATAAATCAGCAAGATTGGTGTGCAGTGAAAAATGAGAGCAGAAATGGATCCTGCATGTATAGAGATGAGATGTCGGGTGTCGGTTTCGCTGGTACTGAAGTATTTGAAGGGAGTTTGTGATGTAAACACCACGTGAATCACAAACATCTGATCTGGAAACGACTCGCACAGCATCTCCAATCCAAATAGAGTCCAAATCGTTTCAGAAAAGTTGCCAACAACACGTCTTATCAGGAAAGTAAAATGTGAAACATTTTTACATTGAGATGTTCGGCATTTAGCAGAAGCCTTACAATAATTACAGTACACACTTTCAACAACTGAGGGTTAAAGACCTCGCTCAAGGGTCCAACAGTAGCACTAGTACTACTGCCTTTTTCATTTAGCACACTTAGAAATGTATGAAAAGTAAACACCATCCTGTTTAGCTATTTTAGTACTACTGGCAACGTACAGCCGGGAGTGGGTGTAGCACAGCAACGTTGCTTTTTAACATCTTGCTTTCAAAGCTTATTCTGAACGGAGTTTTGCCCGTTGTCTGCGTAGGGGTTTCCTAGCAGATGACCTGTTTCCCTCCCACAGTCCACTGACATGCTACACAGCAATTTAAGGATTCAGATTAGTACAATGGTGCCGATACCACGGCCGGTTGAATAGGGACGATTGTGTAAGGAAGGGCATCTGGCATGAAAGTCGAATCTGCAGACCACCGTCCTCAGTGTGGAGCAGCCCGAACGCCGATGTGTCCATCTCACAAAAAGGTCAACTGCCAGAACTAAATCGTGTCTCTATGGGTGCGAGTGAGTGAGTGAAAATGTCACCCGTCCATCAGACAACGTCCACGACCAACCACAACCCTGCTGGAAGTAATGTGTTAGTAAAAATAAATGACCCAGACGTAAATGTTTATTGACGAGCCTCTTAAACAGGACTGTATACTGGCTGAAAGTATTGACCGACTTGAGGCGGACACAGGGGCAGGTGTTTAAGAGAACCGGGCTTGTGATCAGAAGGTTGTCGGTTCTATTCCCGGCCCCGACGGGTCACGACTGAAGCTCCCATGACGCGAAGCAGCGAAATCCTAACTGCTCCCCAGGTGCCGTGGCTAGGGCTGCCCAAAGCTCACTCCTGCCACCTCGTGTTTATAGACATACTGCACAAAATGTATTTGGATATTAAGTCCTATGTGTATATTTTGACCCAATAGTGTCTAGTTCGGAGTATTTACAGTATTAAACGTTTATAACTGTGCAATATGACAAGAAATGTAAATACCAGTTAGTTACGTTGAGTCTTGAGGTTGGAACATGGCCACGTCTCAAATGCAGCCCGTTCTTACGCAAAGGGAACTAAACGAAACCTGAAACACGGCGTTGTTAAGCCCTATCTAGTGCACTCCGTCACTAAGAAAGATCGATTTGGAACAGAGCCCTTGAAACCCGCGTCATGGATTACGTTTCGCCGTCGAGTGTTTACCTCATGATTTACGAATCAATTAATTCAGCTCTTCTTTTACTATAAATCAGTAAAATGTAAATAAATAATAAACAAACGCTGGGAACGATTTAATATCTTGTTTTATGGCGTTTATTTGGTAAATAGGTACCAAGCAAATGACCAGAAAGAAAAAAAAAACCCTGATAGCCCTGTCCTTCTGGACATCACGTCAAAGTCAAATCTCAATCCTAAACATATATGACATCTTTAATAATAAAAGAATACAAACAGCAACGGTGTGTTAGTTATCCGAAACAATTAAGCTGAAGATGAACGAGTGAAAGCAACCGCGTCACTCACCTTCAATACTCGTTTGAGCAAATTCTCCAGTAATTTAGGGCAAAATTCGGACCTTTTCTGAACAAATTCCGTCCTGCTGGTTGAATCGGGTTTGTAATAAATAACAGCGGGTTTAAATCTGCGGTTCTTGACTCGGTTCGCTTGGACCGACTGCGCTTTCTATTCGCTGCAGATCCGCCTCGGCTTGTGTGTGCGCGTTTTCCTCCCGCGTTCGTGCGCCAGCATCTTATTTCCACCCACAATGCATCGCAACTTCTTTACCTTAAAGCGGTATTAAAGAATATTCACCAGGGAAAATTTCGTGTCAACTTAAACACGAGATTTGTTTGTGTGTGTGTGTGTTTAATGCTTTATGGTTTAACTCCACACACACTTCACTTTCACGAATGTTTGTGTGTCCGTGGAAAGATTCTCAGCCTATTTAATCAAGATTGTGTTTGAACCCAGAATCGTTTCAGAAACTTTAATATTATAATTATTACAATTCCAAACATAAAACAATCCACAATAAAATTGACAAACTTTTACTTTTTTAAAATTGACTTACTTTTATTGTAAAGGTTTGTAGTTCTACTGTAAATCTAGTTCTAATGTAAAAGTTCTACTGTAATTCTATAGTACTATTGTAAAATTCCCAACAAGTTTTGTTGTATTTAGTTTTACTGTAAAAGAACATAGTTGTATTATAAGTCTTTACATAGTTCTACTCAAGTAATCCGTAGTTCTATTGTAAAACTTCAGTTCTAATGTAAAATATCATTTTTACTGCAAGTCAATAGTTCTCTTGTAAAAAGCCCAGTTTTATTGTTAAAATCTGTAAGCACTGGAAAAGTTCTACTGGAAACGATGATCTTTCCTCTGCACAAGCTCAGTGCTACTGTAAAAGTACACAATTCTGTTGTAAAGGTTCACAATTACAGCAGATGCTCAACTATCATGAAAGAAACGTTCAGTTCTGCTGCAAAGCTCATAAAAGAACGAAGGCCTGAAAATATACATGTTGACATTCAGCCTTTTTTTTATACATTAACATTTTAACACATTTTAGTCCAGAACTGCTTCTCAATCAAGCAACAAACAAAACATGTTAACAAATTTGACTATAAAAATAGGTGGTGGTTATTTTCTAATAAATGCTAAATCCAAACAAAAGCATCCGGTCACAAACATGCAGGAAAGTTACAGACATGAAATTCAAACCTCCACAGCAACAAATGGATTTAATAATCCTTTATTACAAATGATCAGTTCGACCTTCTTGCGAAGTGACTACAGGAAGACAACGGGTAAAATACATCGACGAGCCCAGTTAAGACGCTTGATGACTATTACAAAAATATCTGAGAAATTAGGAAAGCTTGTCGTTTTGTTCACGTTTCAAATAGAAAAACTGAACAGAAATCATGTTTGGGGAAGCAGTCCATTAAAAAGCACCGATTAAAAAAAAAACACAAAGTGTTGACATTGAGGGACATGGAGAACATTTAAGAAAAGGGAATGTTGGACTCGTTTAAAAAAAAAAAAAAAAAAAAGTAAGAGGTGATAAAAATGTGTGTGTGTGTGGGGGGGAGAAACACAAATTGACTCAACAGCTCCACAAAGGCGTCACAAAGCTGAAGAACTACGACGGCTGGGCAGAGACGCTTAAGAACGGGAACGAGATCGGCTGTGGCGAGGCGAGTACTGCGGCGAGCTTCGGCCTCGGCGTGGCGAGTAGCTGCGACTGCGCTCGTTGCTGCGACTGCGACTTCTGCTACGACTGCGACTTCGGGATCTCGATCTTCCGTAACTTGGGCTGCGTGGTCCGTCCACTTTCACACGGATATAAGCCGTTTCTCCCTGACAACAAGAAATATTACTCTGTGTATTATAAACAACATCCATATACACCCAAGAGACCACCACACAAGATAAGTTATACATCTCTTAGTCACTTTTAAAGAAATCATGTTCTATATGAAAAACTGTGTTGTGGTCACGTCGTGGTTTCTATTCCTCTATTTACATTTTGGCTTTCATTTTTATTCTTGCTAGGACGTCAATCAGCTGTGTTTCATGCCTCCACAATTCTGCATCTTTTGTGTATTTCTTAGTTTTACTGATCTTCCCTGATTTGTTCTTGCTGTTTGGTACATGTTAGGACGCATCTTGTGTAGTATAATTGTTGTCTCTGTCCCCCATATAGTGTGCCACTTTCCCGAATGTATTTATTTATTCCCAGCTTGATGTTTATTGCCAGGATTTTTAATGTCCGTGCGACAATGAAACTTTTAGTTACACGAACACACCAAGTTTGAATCATTGTATTAAAATAGAATTCAAATGTCTGACAATGGTGGCTGAAAATAAAAGATACGACCCAACTACAGATCAAAATAATGATCACAGAAATGTATTACACCAAAGCTACCTCGTGCGACCGGAACTTAGTGTTATCCAGCTTCCTGACAGCGTAGGTCATGTCCTCTTTGCGCACAAACTCCACCACACCGGTGCCATCTCGGAATACATCAGCGTAACAGACATCACCAGCTTCACGCATGTGATCCTTTAGATCCTGCCAGCTACCGCTTGGTGGTAAACCTGTAAGACACAATGAGAGTTGTTAAATGTCAAGAATTCAGAGGCCACGTGACAAGAAACTCATGCACAATTGTGTCAAGCAGTTAATTTATCCTCAACTGACAAAGTTTATACTGTGAACGTGTTCAATTAAATGCTCACGAAACAGCCGTTAATGGATTAAGTCGGCCTGGATGACCGTAAACCGCTTTCATGGTTATAATCACATCCACACAGAGGCGGCGATTTGATGCAGAACATTAAAAGTTGACAAAAGGACCATTTTAAAAACGCACAAAACACGCGAGACTAACCTGAAACAATAACTCTGTTTTCAGATCGTCTGGATGGGGGTCCGTATCTGCCTCTGGGTGCACCACCGCTGCCGCCGCCACTACCTCCACCGCCGCCACCTCCTCCACCACCACCACCACCACCGCCGCCACCTCCTCCAAAACCTCCACGTCCCATCCCTCGGCCACTTCTGGGAAACTCCACCCGGAGTCGATAGCCATCGTAGTCGTAGCCATCACGAGCATAAACAGCATCCTCGGCATCTCTGGAAAAACAAAGGTGATGGGATCGTTCTTAAAATATAATCAAAGCAACATTACCACAACCGTCTCAGAGTCAAAGTAACTGCAATAAATAGAGGGGGGGGGTAATATATTCATAATGGAAACAGGTTACACTTGTATGTTAGTAAAACCACCAGATCTGACTTTTCCACGAGTTAATGTAAGCACATCCTAAAGAAAAATGAGATCCACGTCAGAATAACGGTTGCTAGGATACGTAGTATGATGTACAAAGCATCTCGCAAAGCCTCATTTGTAAAGATGTATAGAGTTTATACTTTACCAGCTCGTTCTTAGCAGTAATACAAACATGCTAACGTGTGCAGATGAAAGAAAGATTCCGATTGTAACACCAGTGTAAGTAAAGGTTCTTGCCTGCTACCAAAGAAAGTGCGTTTGAATGACTTCTGAAGACGAAACGTTTCAAATAAGAGCGTCCACAGAGGCACAAAACAAGTAAACAAACGGCTAGCAAGCAAGTGAGAGTTGTTAGCGGCTAACGGCTAAGCTACTACTAGCCACGCGAAGTTAATTCATTAATAAATAAAGACACCAAGCGAGCAAGATGTGAACACGCAAGGATGTAGGAACGTATTAATAATAATAATAAAATAACGCCAAACCAGGACGCCTAAACGATTCGCAAACGTAACGCACAATAGAGTTTATTTAAAAATGAAAAAGGTACTGAACTTATGCTAAGCTAAGCTATGCTAAGCTAACGCTCCGGCTGCACGTACCTCGGGTCCTCGAACTCGACAAAGGCGAACGGCGGCCCGCCTCGTCTGTTCTTCAGGTCGATGTCTCGAATCACCCCGTACTTGTAGAAGACATCCTCGACGTCTTTGGTGCGGATATCGGGAGGAAGGTTCCCCACATAAACCCTGCAGTCGTTGCTGCCGGCAGGGCCGCGGATCACTCCCGACATGATTCAATGAGAAACGTGCTGTGGAGCAACAACAGAAAGAAAAACACAAAAGCACCGTTTAAAACCAGCCACACACACACAGAAGGTGCAGAATGAACCTGTAATTAATAATAAAGAAATAATAAAGAAATAAAATAATAAAACTTACCGCGGGGTTTCAAACACAACGTGTAGCAGCACAATGAGAACGTGTAACTCACGCACTACTTTCTCGGCATTTACCGCGCTCAGCAACGCGCAGTGATCTACATACAACCGTGAACCGCCCGAGCACTCCCACGCAGCCCGGATGTATACATCCGACACACAAAATAATCCCACAACACACAAGGGCTGCGTCTCGTTTCATTCCATGTCACTTATTTATTTGTTTGTTTGTTTATCTTTTTAGTAGCATGTTTCACACTTTAGATGACATTCATGGCAGGAGACGGTCACACAAGTCACACCAAGCACAATTTTCGATGAGCCTATCTTTAACTCGCTTTACTTTTTGCATGTTTTTGTGCAGGGAGAACATTACAAACTCTGGAAACTCTCTAGTCGAGACTCGGACCCCGGGACGTCTCACGATGAGGCGACAGTGTTGAATGGTCAAGCCACTGTCGGTTGAATTCGGCGTCATATTTTAAATACATTGAAAGGAAGTCGTGTCCTGGTGATTAGAGAACCGGGCTTGTGATCGGAAGGTTCGACAGGTCGTGACTGAAATGTCCTTCAGCGAGGCACCGCACCTTAACTGCTCCCCCGGGGTGCCGTGAGTAGATTAGGGCTGCCCACCACACCGAGCACGAGTGCTCGCTACTGTCCCAAGTGGGTGTAAATGTGTGTTTCACTGCATGGATTGGGCTACATGAGAGAAGAGTTTTCTGAAGATCATCTGACGACAACTGAAGAGCAGTGAAGTCTCGTTTTAAGGATAATTTAAAGATATAAAGAGTCAAGACGAGTCTTATTGTAAATGATGTGATTGATATTCTCAATAATAAAATGAATAAATAAATAAGAGTAAAGTAGTTTTCTCAAGATTTATTACACCATACAATGTTTTCATATTTATTACTTACCAAAAGTGCACCGGTATCTGATACTACGTGTGTGTAAAGGTTTATTAAATAGAATCACAGAAGCATACTAAAGTAAATTAACCCCCCAAATGTGATTATATAACATCTACCTGGTACATTTAGGATGTATGTGTTGTATTGTAATGACGATGAATATGAATGAAACTGTGACATCAGATGGTTAAGTCCGTCAGTTTTAATTCCTAATGAAATGTACCTTAGTTACGTATGAATAAATATAATTAGATGTATAAACACAAACCTTCTGTGTGAAAAAGTCGTAGCTTATGAGTGCAACGCTTTGATTTTGATCAGAGTTACAATACAATAAATGTAAATACTTAGAAAAGAAGATAATCACGTCCTAGTCGTCGTGGTTTCTATAGCAGTGATTCTGTAAATACTTTCTTTCTCCGGTGTATTTTAATAAGCATAGTGAGAGAAGTCATGGGAAGAACCAGTGGCTCCACCGAAGCCCTCGGCCCCGGGATACTTCCCCTGAGCTGCCAAACTGTTTATCTGAGGAAAGACAGAACAAAATAAATAAATAAACAACCTTCATAATTACACAAGTGTACATTCACGACATATAAATAACGACGTGTACCTCAGCACGCTTGATGAACTCCTCAGTAGCTGCTGACTGGTTTTCCTTCTGTCCACGCCAGACCTTCAGAGCCGAGGCCTGCAAGGCTCGACCGAAAGAGAAGGTCAGCGCCCAGGGCTTCACCAGGGGGCAGTTAATGATGGCATTCAAGTTCACGGAAGCTTCTTCTTCACTCTGACCTCCGGAGAGAAACGTCACTCCTATAGAGGCAAACGATTAGATAAAATAAAAAGAGATTAGATCTGATCTTTAGCTGCATCCCTCGTATGTGGACGTCACGTCTGTGGACGCGTCTCTGCACCGTCGTACTTCATTTTGCATTTAAGAAATAAATATTCTAGTTTTCTACTCCGACACATTTACTTGTCAGCTACATACTCGTAACTTTACGATAATAATATCATATAATAATAATAATTGTTTCTTTATTTTATCTAACAGATTTTTTTAATTATATATATTTTTTGCAAAATAGAATATTCATGTACAAAGTTCGGAACCAACATTCCCCACAGAACCGAACTTTAAATTTCATGAACATAATCAGATGCGCGGCGTGGTGGCGTCACCTCACAGTAAGAAGTCTTGTCTGCGTGGGCTTCCTCCAGGTACTCCGGTTTCTTCCCACAGTCCAAAAACACACAGTCGTGTTAATTGGAGATATTGAAATGATCATGGGTGCGTATCTGTCGGTGTGTGTGTGTGTGTGTGTGTGTGTGTGTGTGTCTGTACCCTGCAAAAGACAGGCAACTATGTATATACACCTGTCTATTTACCTGTGACAGCAGGGGGCACTGTGCGGCGCAGGGCAGTCACGCTGGCCATCGCAACCTCCTCGGGACTGTACTTGATGGTGCAGCCGAGTCCTGGCGTCACCATGTTTGGTTTGAGCAGGGAACCTTCCAGATAAACATGATGCTCGAACATGGCTTTATACACGCCTGCAAGCACCTGGATCACAACCAT
The DNA here is from genome assembly GCA_028565875.1 of Hoplisoma paleatum. Lineage (NCBI taxonomy): Eukaryota > Metazoa > Chordata > Actinopteri > Siluriformes > Callichthyidae > Hoplisoma > Hoplisoma paleatum. The sequence continues at coordinate 724,096 of JAOTRQ010000032.1, forward strand.
GGAGGGGAAAAAATGTTTATTTACTGTAAATGTTCGACCTCGATCTGTCATAAACAATATTTGGATTTTTGATCAAATAAAATGCAAACAGCCGCTGTCAACTCATCAAAGGGGACCGGACTTGCTCAAGAGACCAACGTGGGCCTTGAACCTGTGACCTGATAATAAGTGCTGGTTCGTTGTAATCCAGAGTTTAAAACGTATGAACGTCACACGGCTGTTTACTGTTTATTGTTTATTGTTTACCCTCTCTGTAACAAACTGGCAGCGTTTGAGATCATGATCCCCATCAGGCAGGATCTCAGGTTCCACTATGGGTACGATGCCATGCTGTCAACGGAACAGAAAATCATCACAACACAAGTCTACAAAACAATCATAAGAAAGTAATGATGCTGAGGGATTTAAGTGCGACTACCTGTTGACAGATGCTTGCGTAGCGGGCGAGGACGTTGGCGTTTTCCGTAATGCACAGTTGAGACGGCGTGGTGTCGCTGATCTTCATTACACAACGCCATTTGGCGAAATCTGCGCCGTCCTTCTTGTACTGAGCGCAACGCTCTGATAGACCATCCAACCCTGAAACGAAGCTGATTGAGAAAGCAAGGCCGACGTGCCACGTGCAAAGCTGTCATCAAAGCAAAGAGCTCCATCTGAGTTTGAATAAAACTACTACTTGAATATTATTAACTACTACTTATTTTGTAATTTACATTCTTTAAAATTCTACATAAAGAAATTGCTGTACAAACTTGTAGCTGTAACGATTTTTTTGCACTGTTATTGCATTCTATCACCACTAGGTGGAAGCAAATCGTTTCAGCACTGATTTTCTATTATTTATCGTCCATCCAGCGCTTCATTATAATTATGGTCACATTAAACATCTGAACAGGTCGCCAGTCTGTTGCAGGGTACACACACACACACGCACACACACGCGCACAGAACACTAAGCAAGTAACACTATGCATATGAACGAAACTGGAGAAACCATTACGGCTACACAGGTCATAAACAAGCCACCAGATCGGAACCATGGAGTGCAGGTGCTGGACTGGCTTGCCTGCAGTAATGAACACACATTTGTCACAGCGTGTTTAGAAGCGAGTTTTGTGTTCGCGTCACCTTGTGTCGTGCTCTCGGCGTTCGTTCCTGGAAGAGGCACGACGCCCTTGTCCACCTTTAGGAAAGAAATGATTGACATGGATCAGACGCCGTAATCCAGAAGCGACGCACAATTACAAACCAACACAGTCTAAGTTGAGGGGTTAAGGGCCTCGCTCAGGGACCCCACAAGGGTAACTCGGTAGTTGTGAGGCTTAAAACGGTGACCAGCTGATTTCGACATCATTACCTTAACCAACAAGCCATCGCTGCTGTTTTCTGTAGATGCATCGTTTATTTTATTAGTTTATTCTGCATTTTAACGTCCAGGTCGTATCCATGACAACAGACGTTCATTTATTCATCACGCGAGTCACAAGGAACGCACTCACGGACCATATGGTCTCTTGTCTGCACATTTTTCGGATTGTAGGAGGAAACCAGAGCACCCCAGAACGAACCCCTACGCGGACGCGAGGAGAACATGCCAACTCTGCACAGAAAGCACCGCCCCCCCCTCCCCCCGGGCCGACCCGAGATCACGTGATGAATTGGGATGCTTTTCGTTTGCGTTATTTACACCGACTCATGAACAATATCACTATCACCGTGCAGTGAAACACACATTGACACACACTAGGGGGCAGCAGTGAACACACAGCCCCTCCCCCCCGGCACCCTCAGCACGACCGGTTCCACTTCTGATGAACTTAACAGTACCGACCTTGATACCGATTCTGATCCCTTTATCTTTGATGAGTGTGAGGAAGGGAATGCCGCGGTCCGTGTGTTGGTAGAGGGTCTCGTGGAAGAAGATGATTCCACCGATGTGGCTGTCGATACAATCGTCGGCGCTGAAGAGAACCTGACGGAACCGACGCCGGTTCTCCTCCGTGTTCTCCACTCCGATCTGCTTTAATCTCTTCCCCATGCTGCCTGTCGGTCAAAATCCCCCCAAAACTCCAATCAAGATTTATTGCTCATGTTCAGAGTCGTAGGAAGTAGAACCGGTGCGGAGATGCTTTTATATTATTAATAACATTTAAAAGCTTTAAGTACAAAAATGAGAACACAAATAAAAGTGTGTAAATGTCGACTTCGTCCACTAGTGGGAGTGAATGATGACCTCACAACCGACCTACAGACTCGTCGGCCGCTAGGATGCCTTTCCCAGGAGACACGATGTGCAGAGCGATCTCATGAAGTTCCTTCTTCTGCTCGGCGGTGAGCGGCGGGAACTGGAGGCTCATTTTCCTAAACAGAACAGACGTTATTACATCGAGACCCCCCTGGATGAATCGAAACCCCCTTAGATGAATCGAGACCCTCCTGGATAAACCCAAAACCCCCTTGGATGAATCGAGACCCCCTGAATGAACCTGAGACCCCCCCTTAGATGAATCGAGACCCTCGAGGCTCCCCCTGGATGAACCCAAGACCCCCCCTGGAAGAATCAAGACCCCCCTGGATGAACCTGAGACCCCTAGATTAATTGAGACCCTGCCTGGATGACTGGATGAACCCAAGACCCCCCTGGATGAACCTGAGACCCCCCCCCTTGATGAACCCAAGATCCCCCTGGATCAATCGAGACCCCCTGGATGAACCAGAGACCCCCCTGGATGACCCGAAGACCCCACGCCTCCTCGCGATGAACCCGAGACCCTCCTGGAGGAACCCAACACCCCCTTGATGCAGAACTAAACCACCGCCAAACCACTTCCCAACATGTTCGATTCAGTCACTCAACAGTAGAACAGAAAGTTTCAGCTTCAGATCGATTCCTTATTTACATAAAACTTTTACATTTAGAGATAAAATCTAACATTTACTCACCAAGACTCTCAAAACTCAGAGAAGCAGAAACTCCGACTTGTGATTGTGATGAAAATTAAACGGCGACTCTTTTCTGGCACCGCGGAGGTTCGTCCCAGATTTTGAATGCTGCTATTTTCCCCAGAGGATCACCGACACCTCGTAGGGCGGCGCGTAACATTGTGACCTCATTAAATGTTTTCTGATCATCGCCATAACATTGTGTCCAAAACGTGTAAAACGTAAAGACGTATATAAACCACGGGTCAGATTCGAGCACTGTATAGAAAACGTCGTTGCTTAGTAATTATACAATTATGACATCACAGTTACGTTTATCTATAACCTGTAAATCTTCACAAAACTCGACTTAAATGGTGTCAAAGAGACGCAAACGATCAACTTTTATACAAACTTTATATATAATATATACAATAATGTCTAATCTTACGGCCTGCGGGCCGGACAGAGCCGTTTGCAGCCCGCGGGCCGTCAAATCAGACATCATTGTATAAAGTTTGTATAAATTTTTAATGCACAGCTTTGGTGTAGCCCGACCTGTGCCAAAGCGACACTATTTTGCGCAATTGAGGGCCAGGGGCCTTCGCTCAGGGGCCCCTAACAGTGGTGACTTGTTGGTAGCTGAGCTTGAACCGGCGACCTTCGGTTCCCTAGAACGTCGGGACTCCTTGTAGTGAGGTAACAGTACTGAGCACTAATTACCAAGCCAGTCCTCGGTATCCAGGCGATGCCATAATTTTGTGATGCAATCATTGTGCATGAGTGATGATGTTTTAGAACCGTAATTAAATGAGCGCAGAAAAGGTTTCATTATTTATTACATTTTAAAAGGTTCTTTTTATTAACTTTTACTTTTTATTTTTGAACAGGTGGTGAACCTGAAGACGTGATGATGCAGGAACGGGTGCTTCGTCTCTCTCTCTCTCTCTCTCTTTATAGACGAGGTCTAGGATGGACCCCCAGGGAGCGGCGCAAAAGAGATCTCTGTTCTATTTAACCAAGTCCACAGGGGCTGTGCGGTCCTGATTTTTGGTCCTGATAACTCATTAAAAACATTAATAATGATGCTTTAACTGGTTTTTAAGAAGAAGAAGAAAAAATTCTGCCCTATTAAAAGTCGCTCCCAGTTACGTCGCTGCTCTCACAAATAGATCAGATGAAGGTCAAAGTCGGGAAACGAATACACAAGTTTTTAAAAAACACAAAAGAATCGATTCAGAAGCTGTCAGACAGCAGACAGTCGAAAAAACACGACTCGGCCGTCACCAAATGACATCACAAAGTTCTAACGACGACGACGACGACGACGACGGAACCGTCGACACCCTGATGAACGAACAAAACTGCTGCACCAAAACTGTAAAGGAAATGATATTTATATAGATTTAATTATTATTCAAAGTTGCTCAGTCTGTGCAGAGTTTGCACGTTCCTCCCACAGTCCGAAGACACGCGATCAGGTTAATTGAGTGTGTGTATCTGTTCAGGTACTCAGTGTCCTCACTATTCGTCCAGTCGGTGCTTGTGACCGTGACGGCTCAGTGGTTAAAGTATCAAACCTGGAGACCTCTGAGGGTCGCCGGTCCCCGTGCCCTACTACTTGCCACCGTTGGGCCCCTGAGCGAGGCCCTTCACTTTCGATTGTTCCACTTGTACCGAGACGCCGGACGAAGGGATGAATTTAGGCTTTGAATTATTGCACGTTGTTTATTTAGTACAGTAAACGATTTAGTATTATTATATAGTAAATGTTCAATAGCTGCAGCGCGTCTGTCATTACAGTGAAACGAAACATCCGCCACAAACGAAACATCTGCCACAAACGAACGTCCACGTCAGAAATCGGTTCGAATGACCTGAAATGATCAGAGTTGGAATCTTCAGGTTCTCCTGGTCGCGAGATGGTTACGAGAGGATCATCGGAGATGTTCAGAGCGTTCTAGAGTGTGGCGATTCATCGTGGCGGCGTCTTCGGATCACAAGAGTCCAAAGACAGGACGGTCCGGGGGGAAATCGAATGTGCTTGGTTCATCTTTTAAAAGGTCCTTCGACGTTTCCGTCACCCTGAGAGTCAAAGATAATTTCAGCCAGTTCTTCCTCACGAGTGTGTGTGTGTGTGTTTGTGAGTGAGTGTGTACACACACGTATAAACAAACGTTTTGCCTGCAGCTAGTCGACCGGATTACAATCGTAAACAGATCATTTGTTTTGTTAAACACGGATTCCTTGTTAGAAACAAATAAGGAAAATAAAGTGTCTTTAATGGATCTAAACAATAATGATGATTAGGTTGCAAACTGATTTAAATCATAGCGCCAGCGCCCCCTGCTGTTCGACGATGAATGAACCGAGTGAATCGACTGGTATTGATTCTCGTCACTTATTTCGGCTGAAGAGTTTCTTGCCGGTGCTTTTGTCAGCGCCGGTGAGTCCGAACAGGATTCGAGCCTTTTCGTCTTCCTTCTGCTGCTGCAGGCCGCTGTCCGGTTTACCGTCTGCGCCTCTCCCGCGGGACTCGGCGGCCGACGCCGGCTTCAACCGCAGCTTCTCTTTTATCATCTGTGGTCACCAGGGACGACGAGGACAAAGAGAAGAAGAATAAAAACACAAGGCAAGATATAATAAATCACATTTATAATAATAATAATAATTCAATAGTGACGAGAGCGATGCAGAACCACAAGGGGGAGGCACTAGCAATCAAAACGACTGCGCGCACACGCTTGTAGTTAAAGTCATTTCTCCTGCTAGATCTTGTTTAACGATGCGACGTTTAGATCCGTCCGTCGTTCAATATCGATCAGATAAAATCAACGATGATTATGAATCACTAAAATTGGCAGAACCGCCATTGACTCGATGCCCCCTGGTGTCGTAGAGGTGAATTAATTGGCGGCGTGTACGACCTCAGTGCAGAACTGTACTAAGGAATACAATGGGGGCTTTGGACTCTTTGTACGGACGCCCTGGGCAACCAAAGTCACGCTATAGTTAAATATCGTTCTGTTAAATACACACACGGCCGAGGTTTCATCCTGGTTGCTATAGGCGACGATGTCTATTGTAAAAAGCGAGGCACGACAAAACGAGGCATTAAGTCGATGAGGTGCTGATGGTACCTGGGCAACCAGAGCTTTTCGACTGTCTCTCTTCACAGCCATGGCGAAATCCAGCCAGGTCCAGGTATTATTGTGGTACTCCAAACAGGGCAGCACCAGGTTCAGATCTTTCCAGTCCACGCTGCTCTTCTCTCCCTACAGGGGTGCGATTAGAATGGAAAAAAAGGTTTTATTTTTATTATTTTTTAAAAAGCTTCGTTTAGGGAATAAAGAGTCTACACACACACACACACACACACACACACACACACGATACTCACTTTATAACTGACACAGAGAGGGACCTGTGGGATTTTTATGTAGATGAAGGAGTTGTTCATCGCGGCTCGTTCCTTCATTTTGTCGATATCGTCTACAGGGTGCTGGAGGGAGATCGGAGAAGACACACACACACACACACACACACACACACACACATTATTGTGATACTTCGGTCTGCTCCGCCTCAGTAAACCCGTTATGATACAATACACAGTACCTCGGGCGGCTTCCGGAATGACCTCCGTACCCCGGACGTGCGATTCATCCCCTGTGTGACCCCTTTGCTGGGCCCCAGCGCCCCGATGGAGTCCTCCGATAGTTGCCTCGGTTTCACCACGCCTGAATTTCAGAAACAATAACAAACGTTCTTATATTCGGTGGGCCGTTTAGTGCACGTTTAGCATCGATATATGTACAAGTCCGGTCAGATCAAACCTGTGGTGACCATGCGGAACTTGTCCTCCTCGTCGCCGACTTCTTCCTCTTCCACGTTTCTTCCAGGGAAGAAAAATCCCATCATCCTTTTGAAAAACTGGTACATCAGCTGGATGGTCAGAGGGACAACGTTGACCTAAGCAAGTTAAAACACAGCATTAGCCCGGTCGTTATGGCAACATGAGACTTAACCGAGTCCTTGTGATGTCATTATGCACAGTATAATGAGTTCTGTACATTATTTATGATGCATTTTCAATCATATTTGGCTAATGAAGCATTTATAATAATTAATAATAATAATAATATCTGTTTGATAAGGAAAAAAACTAATAAATAAATGTTACGCTGTGTAAACGAACCTGAAAAAAGATGAAACCTGACGACACCTGATGGTAGATATCTGAACTACTGCACTGTCCATTGCTTTAATGTGATTTTATCTGCTTTTATTTTTATTGATTGTACAATAAAATGATTTGAGGTGCTGTAATTCTTATTTATTGTACATTAATGATTAAATCTGCTTTTATTTTTATTGATTGTACAGTAACATGATTTTAGGTGCTTTTAATGATTCCAATATTTGTGCTAAACAGATGTCAGAAGTTTAAAAAAAGGTCGTGTATATATATATATATATATTTTTTTTTTAACCTGTTCTTGTTATGCGATTGCAGTACCGGGTTTTGGCCACAATCCTTTAAGATATAAAAATAAGCACCGTGATGATGTTACCTCGAAATGCTCTTTGACAGAAATGCCACCCACAGGAGGTCGAACTTTGCTGAAGATGCGCAGAGCGAGCTGTCGTCCTGACTGGCAGGAACTCTGAGGACGTAACACCACCTAGAATCCGACAAAAACCCACAACAGATCTACGAGCCGTGATGAGGTCATAAAACTCCACGCTTTCACTCGCCGTCACAGGAACCAAACGATGAAGCTCTGATTTACTTGGACGGCATGTAAATAATAATAATAATAATAATCACATCATTGTATACGAGGGTGAACATTTCATATCGTCCAAGTAAATCCGAGCTGAACGATACGTAAACACATTCAAATGTAACCGAGTAAACAAAACAACGACGACACACCCGTCAGATGTAACCTCATGATCGTCATGGTTACTCAGTTGCTCTATTATCACCCGGTCACCAGTTTACCACCGATCCTTGTTTGGACCACTTTCGATAGCCTCAGACCGATAGAGACCACGGAGCACCCTCACAAGGTTCTGTAGTTGCCACGGTGACGAGAGTCAGCGCTCATGACGTTATGCCTGATGGGTGTATTATAGGGATGTCACCATGCCCACGATTACTCGCATCATTCAACATCTAACCGATCTAACGCTGAATGCATTTCGTCGCGACTGGACGAGCAGCGGCAGCAGCAGCGTCCCCTGCCGTTTAAAGTGAGCATCGATCGGTCGAACAGGAATTCACCAATCGATCGGAGGTGCATCGTTACATCCCGATGGGAAGGTGAGGGAGACGAGGGAGGTGAGGGAGACGGCAGACGTCATACGTACCCTCAAGTGCTGCACACCAGAGAGCAAAACAAGAAAAGTCACAGCGGGTTAAAAGTCACGGTAACCAGGTTCAGTTTTGTTTACTCCAGTAAAAAGTTTAAATAGTAAAGACGAAACAATTTTAAAGCATTAAAACGTGCACAGATTTAAAACCCTGAAGGCATCAGCCACATCTAAAACCTCCAGAAGCTTCCGAACACAGTTACAGCTGCAAAAACAGCTGCACACGCTTGTTTACCTGCTTGTTTACCTGCTTGTTTACCTGCTTGTTCACCACATGTAATGGTGCAGCTATACTCGCAGACAAACCAGACCATTAAAATTAAAATTTAAATAAATAATCATTAAAATACGAGTTAAAGTAGCGCACAGCTACTAATGTAACGTACCAACGTGGTACAAACTCTTCCATGACTTTGATTTTATATTTACCGTATTGTCCCGAGTATAAGTCGCACTTTTTTCCAAAAAACTGGGCTGCGGCTTATTTGCGCGACCGATAAATGTTCAGTTGTAACAGAAACTTTAAATCTAGCGTCACATTTATAACACAACATGTTATGATGCACATTTATAACACATGTTATGATGCAACATTTATAACACAACATGTTA
>JAOTRQ010000032.1:733108-744108 GCA_028565875.1 Hoplisoma paleatum
AATTATGTAATACACACATAATATATGTAATTATGTAACACACACATAATACACACATAATACATGTAATTATGTAATACACACATAATATATGTAATTATGTAACACACACATAATACACACATAATACATGTAATTATGTAATACACACATAATATATGTAATTATGTAACACACACATAATACACACATAATACATGTAATTATGTAACACACACTTAATACACACGTAATACATGTAAGTATATAATACACACATTAAACACACAATGCATGTGTTTATGTAATACACACATAATACACACAATAGATGTATTTATGTAGCACACACATAATACATGTAAGTATGTAATACACACATAGTACACACAATACATGTATTGATGTAAGACACACATAATACACACAATACATGCAATTATGTAATACACACATAATACATGTACGTATGTATTACACACCTAATACGCACATAATACATGTAATGAGGTAATACACACAAAGTACACACGTAATACACACGTATTAATGCAACACATGACACATAATACATGTTGTTTTTGTGTGTGTAGTTGTCTCAGCACTGTCGCACTCACAGCAATAAGTCCCGGGTTCGTTTCCCCGGGTCGGCCCAGGGGGCTTTATGTGTGGAGTTTGCATGTTCTCCCCGTGTCCGTGTGGGTATCTTCCGATTCAGGTTGATTGGAGAAGTGAAATCGTCCTGTACTGTAGATGCACAGGATGTGTGTGTGTGTGTGTGTGTGTGAGGGGGGGTCAGTAACGGTCCAGAGAGCACCCCGGGGAAACAGGTACGACCGGAAAGGGGTGTTAGATCAAATAAATGAGACACTTTATAACAGAACAGGTGAAGGTAAAGGTTATAAATGAGACGTGGGATGTAGGTTCGGTGAGACTCAGGAAGTGACACGGATTCATGCCGCTGCTGTGATTTATGAAACTCTTCAGATACGCCCGATATTTCAGAAGCGCTGAGGGCGAGACTCTGAGAACGCTCTATAAGGTGTACGGAATTCGCTTCGATATCCTGGTTCATGGTAAGGTGGGTAACACATCAGTCTGTCAAAGATTTCAAAAATAAACATCATTTAAATAAAAGCCTTGAAATCATTTTTGTCTGTTTGCAGGCGGGTAAGTTTAACATCATTCCCACGGTAATAAACATCGGCTCCGGACTGGCACTGATGGGGGCGGTAAGTCGATGGACCGTGATCGTCTTTTGGGCACTTGGGCAGACGAACACGTTTGATGGTTTGAGCACGTTTGATGGTTTTGTTTGAACAGGGGGCGTTCTTCTGTGACATGGTCCTGCTGTATATGATGAAGAAGAGTACACTCTACAGAGAGAGGAAGTTTGAAACGGATAGCAGGAAGTGAGGACACAAGACACCAATAATTCAACATAATTCATGCGTGTAGTGAAAGCAAGTAGTGTGCACGAGTGCATTTTAGTGTGCATAAGTAGTGTGTATAAGTGCATAAGTAGTGTGTATAAGTAGTGTACATAATTCTATGAGTAGTGTACTTAATTGTATAAGTAGTGTGTATAAGTGCATAAGTTAGTGTGCATAAGTAGTGTACATAAGTGCATGAGTAGTGTACATAATTGTATAAGTAGTGTGTATAATTGTATAAGTAGTGTGTATAATTGTATAAGTAGTGTGTATAATTGTATAAGTAGTGTACATAATTGTATAAGTAGTGTATATAATTGTATGAGTAGTGTGTATAATTGTATGAGTAGTGTACATAAGTGCATGAGTAGTGTACATAAGTGCATGAGTAGTGTACATAATTGTATGAGTAGTGTGTATAATTGTATGAGTAGTGTGTATAATTGTATAAGTAGTGTTCATAATTGTATAAGTAGTGTGTATAATTGTATAAGTAGTGTACATAATTGTATGAGTAGTGTACATAATTGTATAAGTAGTGTGTATAATTGTATAAGTAGTGTACATAAGTAGTGAAAACAAGTAGTGTGCATGAGTAGTGTACACACTACTTAATACACTCAAACACACTATTCATGCACACTGCTTATTAGCAGTTGTGTAGTTGTGTTGTATTAACGTTGTACACTTGAGCAGCTGTTTACACTTTTATGTTTTTGTCATTAACACTTTATTAACACATTTTATACGTCGTATCTACTTCAGGATTAAGAACATGAATAAAACAAGTGCAGAAATGTCCACTGAACCTTCGAAGCATCGTTCAGAGCTGGAGCATCTCACCGAGCCGACATCAGACGACCAGCACAGCGCCCAAAACTGCACCCAGCAGAGGGACCAGACGTCCGACTGATCGTCCCGCGCCGGATCCAAACCGCCACCGAACACGTTCAGAACAATAAAGCATCACTGTGTAGAGTCGTCAGTCAGGAATAACGGACGCACTTCAATCGGCTCGTTTGCACATTTGCTCATCCAATGATATCATTTTGTAAGCACGACTTGCTACAGCAGTGCGTAAACGCACGTAAACGCGTGTAAGAAACGCCTCGGAAGTAATAATCCAACACGTGCCAAACCGTCTCGAATGACACGACGACGTGTCGCGGGCGCTGCTTTTATAAGTTACCACGTTTGCCGTGTGTCTTTGGGTTTGACTTCAGGATCATATTTATTTCTTATCCACGTGCTCGGCTGCCGAATTGTTCGGGGTCTCGTACAGCAGAGACTCCCAAATAAATAATAAACGCACTATAAAACGTTTACGAAAGATACAATAACGAATTGTATACAGCGTTTAGTACACAAACAACACCACAAACGCTTGTGAGTTCATATCCAGGGTTCCACAACAACACGTACTCGTTTGCTCAGTCACTAGTATTAGCAGCCGAGGTCTAATTGTGATCTTTTTGTCTGTTTCGGTGGATCATTACGTCTCAAACGTCCGTCGACTCAGCGGTGCAAAGTGGTGAATAAATACGTTCGTTTTAAAACTTGTCGTCGTTCATTTCAATAATAACAAACACAACATTCCAATAAGGATGAAATGAGGACTCGTGTATAGAAGTAACAAATAATTGACAGTTCGGGTAGAAAAGTTCTTGTGATACTATAAAGTGGTGGAGTATAAAATGTTCCAGGCCAAAAATACGACCATATTGAGCATCTGAAGGGTTTGGCGCCCCCAGCTGGCAGGACAGTTAATTGTATATTGACATGTTTATCGTTTCGTGTACATTATTGAGTTTAGCGTTTGTACGATTATTAAATCGTTACACTACATTACTAACGTTCGATTCGAACCCGACCGGTTTCCTCAGACTGGCATGTCGGACGCTGATCGGCGCTTTAATACGGTCGTATTTTTGGTGTTCAGCGGTCTCCTCGAAGGCACTTCGAAGTCTCGACTTGGCCCCATGGCTCCCTCGAGGAAGACCCAGAGCCTCCTTAACCCTCCTATTAGCTTCAGCTTCCGAAACGGCGCGTCGACCGGCGACAGAAACAACACGACACGTGCTTTTAAATGCAGGACCTTTATTTTGGTTAGAGGGGAATGTGTTTGTGCAAGACATTATTCCTGAAAAAGACATGGGCGTCCGGGAAATGACCGCTTCCATCCAACGTGTGCCCGTGTCATCCTTTGGCGGAACGACGCGAGGCGACCCGGGCACGACTCCCGCCTCATTTAAAAAAAAAAAAAAAAACAGAACAGAAAGAAAACAAATCGTGTCCGATGATGTTTTGCGCTACGACACAAAAGGCCTCCCTAAAGCAGGGAGCAGGACGGGGGAGGGGAGGGGGTCTTCAGAGCAACGAGAAGTTCAGCAGCAGCTTCGGTTTCGACCACGCAGACGAAATGTTCAGCAGCAGTTACGTTTTCCGGGACGTCCGAGGCTGCACATCCAGTGTCCCTCATGATCAGTAGTCGTAAACAGTTTGGTCCCCCTTGTTCGTTAACAGTGCACTGGATCTTCTCTCGATGCACAGTACAGACTTCTAGTACGTCTCCTACATATACACCCAGGCAGTCATATATACACACACACACACTCACACAATCCCATATACATACATCTGCCCAGTGGAGGCACTTCACATGGAAACAGGAACTTTTATTATAGAAAGAGCAACCTGACTTTGTACCCTCAAGCTGTAACGAGGCATGAAACGAGGAATAATTCAAACCATTATATATATATTATATATATATATATCCAAGTCTTCAAGCTTTAGGACGAGTTCGACAGTTGACGTTATTCGTTAAATGTTACGCCGCCAAAAGAAAGGGAAAGAAATAATATTAATAATAAAGACCTAGCATAAATGAGAACTTCTGTCATTAAGTCACAGCTCAGCTCGATTCACAATAGATGGAATAAAAATAGCAGCTTCTTGATAAAGCGTCACCACAGAGGACACGTTTGAACAGATCGACGGAGTCCATTCACATTTACAACGACGGCGGCTCGCGTTGTTCCGAAACACGTTTTCTTCCTTCTATTTTAATTACCCCCCCCCCTCCGGTCGCCAGGCTCTGTAATGTTTCGTTCCAGACGTTCTGCCGTGTTCTGTTAACAGCCCAGTTACACACACACAGACTAATACAAGGTTAGTTTTCATATTGGGCATTTGGTTTCATTAAATAAAAACAAAAACAAAGCTTTACTCAAAGAAAGGAGACAAAAGAATCTACACGGATTCTATCATCATCAAGAAAAGTCCGGAAACAAAAAAAATGTAAGTTTTTTTTTTTGAGAGAGAGAGATAGAGGTGTGTGGAGGACACCAATGCCAGGTTATAAATTATTAAACGCTACCTTCATACCGCTCGCTTAACATTTGCTCCATCAGTTACACGTCTCATCTGCTACGTACGTACGGCTTTGCTACGAGAACTGAAACGTGTTGTTGGGATGGCACGGTGAGGATGTCAGGAGGCACCGGTGGACCTGAGAAAAGGAGGAGGCACTCGCCATACAACTCACCCAACTACTGAAACACCGAACGGAGACGGTGGTGGTGTGTGTGTGTGTGTGTGTGTGGGGAACCAAAACTAAACGTACAAGATCACTTTAGTGTGCACGTGTGTGGGACGCTCCCGGTGCTCTGTAGTGTGTCCCAGCCAGCCACACAGCTGGAAGCAGGACTGGTTAGGAATGTAGTGTGACCCAAAAGAACGGTGGAGTCACCACCGATGAGACCACCGATGAGTGCATTGCTAGGTGTGTGTTCGAGTCCCTTCTGCAACATACGAATCTTCCAAACGCAGCCAAAACTCACAGCTCATGTCCAGACGATAAATCCATCATTTTGATTCCAAGACGAGATGGTTACCAAAAACAAGAGCGCGGTCAGTCCTGGACGTGCATTCCAGTCGTTTTAGCAAAACAACAACAACCATAATAACAGCAATTAAAAATAAAATAACACAACAAATAAAGAATGCCACCTGAGTCGAACTTCTTTAAGGTTAGCAGCGAATATAATGTAGTTTAGTAGTTTATGATGTCGAGCCAGTGAAGCCATGTGACCGGTGTGTTCCAAAATCGGAGCAGGTCAATTTACAGAACATTCTTCCTTCGCGTCCGATCGAGGACCCCCGTCCCTCCTTAGTAAGGATTTCTACACCCTCGGGTTGCGATTAAAAGCCCGTTCTAAAGTACAAATAAAACTAAACACGATCCAATTAGCTCCGTGTGGACCGGACTGGACCGAGTTCTGCACTGATCCGCTAAACGTGAAAGTCAAATCAAACTAAAGAGAGAGAGAGAGAGAGAATCATCCACAAGGGCCGTCAGAATGTTCGTTGTTAAAAACATTTAGCGCCTGTCTAATCATAACAGTCCGATGTGGGCCAGAGAAACAGTCTCGTCGCGGGTGCATATACCGCCGTTAATTTGCACTCTTTACCTATTTTTATTTTTAATTCACAAGTGCAAGTTAACATGTAAACATCGAAAAAAGGTGAGCGATCTGGGCTCCGGGGTGGAAAGAACGGGAACGTGACGCGGAACGAGAGATGGCGGCTCTGGATTTCCTTCAGCGTGCTGAACATCTGCCACCGAACGAACCAGATGAAACAGATGTCTGCAGATGTTACGACGACCCGGATGGAAATCTCCACCTCCATCTTCGTGATGGAACGATGGACAAATAAATACACACGGATTTCTATAGAGCTTTTTTTATATATATATATATATATCCACAGGCTAACTCCTAATCTAATTGACTAAACCAGATGTGCTAAGGACGTCTTGCACACGGTGGAGACTGATGAACTATTTTAAAGAAATAGTTGAAAGTATTCTGATCACTCGCAAGAATAAAACAAACCAACCAAAAAAACTAAACCAAAAGAACGGAGAAGCGTCGTTTTATCCTCCATCGAACACTAATGACATGATGGGACGCACCTTTCCTCATCTATACCCTGGGTGGTGAACATGTGCATTCCTATTATCGCCCGAATCGGGGGCCCTGCCCATCTTCACCAGGCCCGTGTTCTGCTCCCGGAAGCAGGGCGCCTGGAAATCGGCTCCCATGTATTCCATCGGGGGCATCATGCTCATCTGGGCGGTGCTTCCAGTCCGAGTCCTGCATTCGAGCGAGCCCCCCGAGATGCCGGCGTGAAACGGGACGGCCAGGTCCTGCGAGCCGGAGCTGTCGCTGCTAGGCGTGGGTAGAATGCCGTTCCACGGCGGCTGCATGTAATGCCCGTTGCTGAAATTCACCGGCGGCGAGGGTGTTGGCTTGTCTATAGGGGGTTTGAGACTGAACGGCTGGCCCATGCACAGGTCCTGAGGGTAGGGCAGGTTTTTTCCCGGGTAACCGGGTCCTGAAGCGCCGTCTCTGGGTAGATGCTTCCCGGGCTGATTGCCCTCCGAGAGGGACTGGAGGTGGGCCAGGTGCTGGTTCCAGGGAGGTTGCTGCGGTACGTGGGACTGACCGGGTTGCTGCTTGAGATCGTGATAGGCGTGCATCATGCTCATGGGGGTCATGTTGGGCAACATCAGTGGCGCCTTGTCGGTGACGTGGCCGAGCGCGCTCATGGAAGGGTTGTGGGCGCACACGCGGGAGCTGGCGTCGATCAGCAGGTTCCGACTGATGGGGCTCGGGTTGGCGATCTGACCCTCGCATATCGAGGTCGCGCTGCTGCTGGCTCGGGCCTGACAGAAGCGACTGATCTGGTGCACGATGCTACTCAGATCGCTGGGCTGCTTTTGGTGCAAGCTGGCAACCATGGACAGAGGGATGCTCGAGGTAGAGACGGTTATATTGGGTGGGGCATCGGCGTCGTGCAGCATGGGCCCGGGCATGACATTTCCGGGGGTCGGGAGGCAGACGCCAGGAGCTTGAGATATGGGTTGAGAGAAACCGTGAGGCATTTCGGGCAGGCGGTGATGGTTTTGAGGGGCGACCTGCTGCTGCATGAGGACGTGCTGATGGTTGAGGGCGTGCTGCGGCATGGTCTGCTGGCTACTAGCCAGGCCGGAATGAACGGCTTGCTGATGACCCAGGCTTTGTTGCTGTAGTAAACCTGAAGGAGGATGAGGATGAGTCTTCTGGTCTTGCATAATTTGGCGATGAGGAAGAGTCGACTGACCTTGCAGGCTATGAGAATTGGGAATGTTTTTCGCGACCTGCAAGCGACCTTGCGAAGAAGAAACGTTTTTCTGACCTTGCAAGGCCCGAGAGGACAGAGGGTTATTCTGGGCCTGCAGGGCAGGATTATTTTGCGCCTGCAGGTTCTTGAAATGAAAATGGTTCTTCTGAGCCTGCATGCTCTGAGGATGGTTGGGCGGGAGGTTCTTCTGCCCGAGCAGTTGCGGCTGCGAGAGCGACTGCACGCCCGGAAGAGTCTGAGGCAGGTTTAAAGTGCTCGGAGTGCCGTAGGGTTGACTCTGCGGGTTCATGGCGACCTTGGGGAGGAAGCGAGCTTGAGGATGCTCCAGGATACCTTTGACGGGGACTCTGACGATGGCCAGGAGGCCTGACCTGGTGCTGACCTGAGACGGGTAGGGGCTGTAGCGCTGGCTCGAGGTGTCGAGGCCGTTCACCGTACGGCGCAGGTGTTTCCGCTGAGGTACTTTGACGTTACTGGGGAAGATTTTTATAGTCAGTGGGTTGTTGGCAACTTTTTTAGCATAGGCATCCAACTCCGCTGGGGTCGGGTACTGTGCAGATCGCATCTTCTGTGGAGTGTCCCCTTCAAACAAAAGTACACGCTCAGTTTAAAACCAACTAATGTATGTTTAATTGGGTGCAACCTTCCGCCCCACACACACACACACACACACAAAAAGAATAAGAACGTACATTTCTGAAGTCCAGTGTTCATCTGCGAGTGGGTGAGAAGCTGGAGAGAAGGTGCTGATACCGGCAGACAGGCCAGCATGTCAAACAGGCACTAATTCAACATTGGGTTGCGTTACACATCACACTGCAAACACACACAAACACTTGATGATCAAAATTATATGGACACCTGATCACAATTAGCTTGCAAGGCTTTCAACTCCAAAACTGTGAGCGTTAATATAGAGTTTATACAGACTTCCACCTTATTACAACCACCGCTTATTACATCCCTATAACAGGTTAACGATAAACTCCACCCATCCCATGATGCAATAAACTTTACAATTCCAATACCCAACAAATAAGTAGATAACATTTTTTTTCAAAGTGTTCGTTTTATATATGAATTGCTCTATATATTGTTAAAGTCAATGTCCATTCATCAAGGATAAAAAGCCGATTTGAATCGCGCCTCATGTGACTCGATTCCCGACCTGATTCGCGGTGTATCGTTACATCGATAGTGATAATGAGAATTCCTGGCCTAGAAAAGAACAACTACGGCATCGAGACGACGATGTTCTCACGGGGAGCATAAATGGGCCTTTAGTCCAGTCGAGAGTTTAGTACAGAATAGAAGAGGATGGATTTGCCTTTTAAATAATCTTCCTTAAATGTTGAAATCTCCTTTACAGATCTATCCTTGATACACACACACACACACACACACACACCCAATAGCTGTGTGAAACAGCTGGTGTCAGGGCCCACGGTTCACACCCTGCAGTGTTTGTTATTCTCCAATGAGCAAGTCAGGAGATTCTGCAGTGGAAATGGAGGCCTGATGATCTCCAGGCCGACTCCTTCCTCCAGCTTCTTTACAGACTTTAAATAAAATCGTCCCACATCATTTTAATTCTCGATTCTGATGCTGCTCATCGATTAAAAGTTCATCGATTAAAGCGGGACGGATGATGTGACGGTTCCGATACGATAAACACTCAAACAGCGGAGCGTTCAGGATGAAAATGGAATCTTAAAACAGTTTAAACATGCATGCATTTAGTAAAGATTAAAGTAAACAATATAACTAAGCAAACACTGAATCCTGTCGGTCTGATTTATGCAGTCAGCTGATAATTAAACATAAATTTACGTTTATGAAGCCAAATATGTTTACGTCACGTCACAAAGACTTTTTTATTTTGGGTTCGTTGTGAGTGCTGCATGTGGGCACGGTTAAATGCGGGGTGGCACGATGGCTCCACGTGGGTCCCACCGTCTCTTCACAACAAGGGGACATTCTCTATGTACTGTCTGTGTGCCGAAATGCATGTTCTCCAAGTGTCAGTGTGGGTTTCCTCTGGGCGCTCCGGTTTCCTTCCACAATCCCCCCCCCCCAAAAAAAAACCCCACACGGCACTAGTTAGATGCTGGAATTGTCGCTCGGATATTTAGACACGATATTAGAATGCAGGTCCCAAGCCCGGATATATGAAACTGTACCAAAATCAATGAGGTGTGGCAAACACTAAAAGAGCTGATCCCATACTCAGACACAAAAATGGGCCACAGAGCAAATAGATCTCCTTTATTATGATTCAATGAAGGGCCCCAATTTTAAAATGTCCATGAAATGAAATCAGGACGCTTTTACGTGGAATATGTTATAAGCATTCATAGGGATGCCAAAGCTACGTGCACCAGAGCTATTGTGCAAAAGTGTGAAAGTCACTCATCAGTCGACATTAGGACGAATTCGACTACTAATTAATACCTGAAAACTAATTAGAGACGAGCATCAATACTCGAACACGATTATATCGACGATATCGAAGATCAACGCAATAGTTTGCTTTCCATTGTCCTGTTCAGATGTAGGTTAAGAGCTATAGGACGTGATCTGGCTAATGCTACGTCTGACACAGCAAACACCAACACAAAGACACCGATAATAAGCAGCTATAACGTACGACATAATAAATATGCACTTCGGTGGGCGAATACTTGAACATTTACAACGCGATGAATGAGTGTATAGCGTGAATTATTTTTATCCCACCCATATTGGGACAAAGTCAGTCTCCCAGGACGATCATTGGCTGCTCGCCGGATCGATCATCCGCTCGGCCAATCAGAACGCGGCGCATGGTATTTAACCGACCAATCCCGAAGCGCGAGCTTCGACGAACCCGAAAGCGGGTAGGAATCGTACTCTCTTATCTATAGCACTTCTTGTGGCACTGTTTAGCAAACCTAAGCTAATCTTCTTTGTGCTGCCCCCCCCCTCCTTGCTGCGTCCCAAGCCCAGTGGATAAAGTCGAAAAGGCATCTCACAGCACCACAAATGAAAGTTGAGAAGAGCCGAGCTTACTCTCTGGACGAATTTGAGTTCTTCATGTCCTCAGCGCTCCATTTTTGGGGGGATTTATCAGCCTCACAGAAACGCTGTGTGAGTCGCCGACTAGAGATAGAGCTGGCGCATGCGCAGTGTAGCTTTCCCACGCATCTTCTTCCTCAGCAGTCAGAGCTGGACTCTTCCCATGTGAGGCGCACCCGCTCGGCGTGGAGGACAACACACAGGGGGGGCACGTTAGCACCACGTTAACATGTCCATTTATATGGAGTTAATTTAGTGCCAAAACTCTGCAAATGCGTAGAACGATTCGCGAATGTGTAAAACGATTCGCAAATGCGCAGAACGATTCGTAAAACGATTCGCGAA
>JAOTRQ010000032.1:751015-773340 GCA_028565875.1 Hoplisoma paleatum
GGTCACATGACCACAGATTTACAAACTGTCACATGACTACACCCAATATGTTCATTAGATGTCACTTAGGGACTTCAGGTGGATAATGAGAAGAATAAAGCTGAATATAGTACTTTCCAGACCCTTTGAAAGACTTGTAACACATATGTCACGCTGGGTTCTTTTGGGTTAAAAAGGTGCAACAATTACTGAAAGAAAAACACCACGAATATTCTCTCCGATGTTACTGGAATGATTGTAAATGTCGATTGCACGGGTTTGATTGTGAGCCGGTCTGTTTGTGCTTGTAGAGTGAAAACCTCGAGGTCGTGTGCACTCTGACACATCTACAGGACATCACCATCATCACCAACGCCACCATCCATGACATCGAGGTACGTAACATAAACTTTTATGGTTTATTGTTATTAGATAAGTTGTATATGGTCTCCGGTGATTGTAGGGATGGAACGATGCACCGCGGATCGATTCGCATGATTCACGATTCCAAACCGGAGTCACTTTAAACAGCAGAGGGCGCTGCCAACCTCATTAAATAATATCAGTTTATCGTTATTGTTTTGATAAATGAAATATTATTCCGAAAGTGGCACGGAAGCTTAGTAGTTAGCATCGTTGCCTCACAGTAAGAAGTAAGTCCCGGGTTTGATTCCCGGGTGAGGTGAACCGGGGCTTCAGGTTCAAGCAGCATTACACAAATTCTAGCAGCATTCCAGCATCATAACACAAATAAACGAACCGTTAAACCCCGAATAAGATGCAAAAAAAATGAAAAGGATTTTTTTGGGGTTTGTTTTTACCAGAGCAAAGATGAAAAGATCACTGCTGTTGCAGAACTCAGATTTAATGAAACGATCTTCGATGCAACAAACATAAAGACAGAAAAGGTAATAATAATACTACTACTAGTATTCATAAATTTTATTTAATACAGTATAGTGCTTTTCAGGATACTCAAAGACACTTAACACAGAAAGATGCCTGAACCTGATAATGTTTAAAGAATTTATAGTTGAAATGTTAAATGCGCATAAAAGTGTCATCCATCTGTTTGTCTGCAGGTGGAGGTTTCGCTCGAGAAGCTAAAGGTCGAGACAAATTTTGGACACATCATCGGCAGTTCCATCGGCGGCTTTCTGCTGTTAATCATCATCATCATTATTCTGGTCAAGGTAGAATCGTCTTTCTTTTACATCCAAACCTTCTACACAGTCTCATTCTTAAAACTCGATAAGCGTTCTGGATAGTTGTCACAAGGCCCATCGTTCCGGCCACGTGTGCTCACTAGTGCCCCCTAATGTGTGGTAATTTGTAAAAGTTTAAATGAGAAGGAATAATAATGTATAATTTTCTATTATCCAGTGTGGCTTTTTCAGTCGTCGCCGGAGTTTGGAACACGCCGAGACAGACTGAAGGTCCGAAGAGCAAAGAAGAAAAAAAACATAAATCAATGAATCGAACCATCACAATTTTAGCATTTAGCCGGAAACCTTGCTACAAAAGGACTTTGTATACAATCGTTGTAAATGTTACAAGCGATTGAGGCTCAACAGTGGTAACAGATACAAGGCTTGAACCAAAGACCTTTTAGTTCCTAGTCCGGCCCGACTTACCACCACATCCCAGATGTTTCAGTTTATTAGGGGCCGAACCCGATTTTTTTTGTACAGATTTTAATTTTCTGAGGTGAAAGTTTCATGCAGATTGGAGTTTCTCAAGCTGTGCAACATTAAAGTTGTGCATTCTGATGTACATTTCTGTTCATCAAGTGTCCATTTGAGTTACCAGAACTGCTTCTTGTCCTTTTTATTTTTAAATAAATGTATTACTCGTACGACTCTCGATGTTTTTTTTACAGGGGCAGTCGACGTAATGTTGTGCTAGAATTAGCTAGACTGTGTTTTTGGTGAAAAGGAATGTTTAAAGGTTTAATTCTCCATGAGTGAGTTTGTAATTGCTCATCTAGAATTCCCTCTTTGGCCATGAGGTGCAAGCTCAAGCTTCTGTCCAACATAAAGAGGTTATTTGTGTTACTGAACACATTACACAGGTAATCCACTCATAATCAACCCATAGCATGGGCATTTCAATTTCCTGCAGATGATGTTTTTTGTACTACATTGGAACACACTGTTTTGTTTAGGAATAACACTGACATTCATAGGTTCAGATAAAGGTAAACAATTAATTTTTAAACAAAAAAAATGTATTAAAAAATCATTTTTCCTTTCAGTCATAAATGTGTCTTACGTAAGACTCCTAATGACGAGTAAGCACTGGAAGATCTCGCGAGATCTGGTAGAACGCCCTTCTGGTGTCCTATTGTGATTATAATCTCGCGAGACTTCCTCTTAACATACCCACAGCGCCACATTAGAGTGGAGGACAGAGACAGCAAGATGGCGGCGCAGGAGACCGCAGCAACACAACAGTCCACCGTTAGCAACGGCGAGGTAAGGAAGACAGAAAGCCTAAATACAAACATAACACACGTCTGTTTGTATTCGGTGTCATTTTCTGTATTATTTACGACCGCCTGCTGTGTCAGAGATATCGCTTTTCTATTTTTATTGAGTGAAGCCGTAATGATGCCGGTCGGGATAGACGATTCCCTGATTCACTATACTTTCAAAGATTCCACCCGTTTTAGGGTAATCCCGCCCACTCTGCTGTAATTGGTCAGAGCTGTACATGTCAGTTTCGGGATTGGCTGAGTACGAACTATTTGCTAATCAGTTAATAGAAGGGGGTGGATCTGACTGAATATGGGTGGGTTAAAAAGGCCACTGTTAATCGCAGCTACGCTAACTAATGCTAAGCGCATGGCTTATTTTGTTATCATTTGGGTAGAATGTTATATTCTGATTTAAATACTGTGTTTTGGGCAATAATTCTTTAACTACGACTATGTGAAGGTCATTTTGATAGTCTTGTCAGATTTGAGAATTACACTGTGGCCCTGTGCTAGCTGGCGAGCTAATGGACTGTCATTCTGTAAAGGCAGTTTGAATCGACTCCGAGTCGACACGCAATGACTCGGCTCTTTTTTGTCTATTACACGTGTTTAGTTTGATAATACCTTAATAAACAGACTATAGTATAAAGACCCGAGTGACATTGACCAATCCTAACACGTTTTGGTCAGACAGTTGTTATAAACAGCCAGGACTGGTTGCACAGGTAACCAGAGTGAGTACTCAGACCTGCAAGTCAAGTCTTAAACTATCTTCTATCTTTAATCCACCCTGGGACCATCAGCCACTGGCTGCCACCAGATTCCAATCTGGATGATCGTACCCGACAATTCGGCATCTCCGACCAACCTTTGTGGCATGTCTTTGGACTGTCGGAGCAAACCCACGTAGACTTGAGACCACGCCACTCGTAATGTTGAGATGATTGTGGCACAACGTTGAACCTCTATGTGTAAAAACTGCATAGTGACAGTAGTGGGCATCCATAGCCTTGTAGTTGACGGTTATGACTAAAGTGCCATAAGTGCAGTTCACCTAATAGCTAACTGCTCCCCGGTCGCCGAGTCTAGGGCTGCCTAACTCTACAGATGTATTATAAATATATAATAAACAATTTGCGTGCACAAATAGGCCAGTTTGTTAATCTATTAATCAGTAAAGTGTGTGTTTGATTTTCAGTACTCTGAAGCCCCCGGCATTGAAGATTCGTCTCTTTTTGGTGTCGACTGGGTCGTCTCTAATGACCCGTAGCTAATAGAAAAGAACTGAGTGGTTCGCAAGCTTTTGCATGTTACCGTCATGACCGATCGGCAGCTTCTTTTGAATTCATTTGCATTGTCAGGCTTGTTTAATCATCATACAGACGGGAAGAATAGTGTCAGCTGACCATGTACGGTACTGACGTTCGACCAGTTAAAGGAAATATCTTAATAGAAGAGCGACCTGTAATAAACTCGTGTCTCAATAATCCTTTTGGAGGAGGCCCGTCTGAACAAAATGACGTTTGGCTAGTGACGATCAATAGAAGAGCTTTAATGAAAACAATACAAACAAAGTCTTATAATGTACTAATAGGCATTAAATAGACTTTGGCAGGGTCCAGATTGTCATATCCGTAGCATCAATTACTTTTGAGAAGTTTGTCTTATTTATAAAAGCCAAACTTCCAGCGTCTGTTTCGTATTAGCAGGTGGAGCTGTTGGTGTATAATACTGGACACCCCATATGTATTAAAAAACCAGTTCCATTGAAAAATGATACATTTTAGTGTAATTATCATTGAAACTTTTTGCCGTGGCCCCTGCCCCACTTGCTTTTTCCCCATTTCTGTCACGATTAAAGTGCCGGTTATATATTTTGCCACTGATTCACTATTATATTTGCTGCCCTTTGCACCGAGCTGTTGTACCAGTTTAACCATTCGCTACCAGGATAAGTTGACTTAGATGAAAACCAAACTGGTGTGCTTGGTATTCCAGGATCCTCCATGAGTCCAGTCTCGCCGCACATTTTCCATCACTAATCATGAATGTTTGAACCTGATTAAACTCGGAGGTCTATTTTAAGCTCACTCAAGTCATGTGAGCCCCGAAGCAACACATTTAATCATTCACACCCCGGTGGTCCTTGTTCCTTATTCCTGTTTGGCCGGCACGTACTTACGTACGTATTAGTGTCACGGATGATGTGCTGAATATGCTCAGTGTCGTTGTTCAAGATCGATCAGTTAATATCTACAACGTCTGTTCTCGCTCATCACTAAAACCAGAGCGCTACAGAACCGGCAGAAACTCCACGCCACCCTTGTTGTCGGAGCATTTAATAACGGCGCGAGTATAAATTAAAAAACGACAGCACTGAGGCGACGTCTTGCCTCGACTAGTTTGATTGTATGTGAATTTTTAGAAAGGACCTCCGGGCATCTGTAATGAATATAAGCTGACGAGAAAACCTTTGTACTCGGCCACATCGTAAAGATAGATACATAGATAGAACTTTATTGATCCCATTAGGAGGTTCCTTCAGGGAAATTAAGATTCCAACATCGTGACACAAAAACTGTTAAATAAGTAAAAGTTCTAGTTAGTAATAAGTAATAGTACGGTAGATGTTAGATGTGTTTTACCCGTTTCCAGTCGTATCCGACTCTTGGGTGCTCTGTGGACCCGCTACCGATCTCTAGAGTTTCTTCGCTGGTGGTTTTTATGGAGTAGGTTGCCAGGTTCTTTCCCCAACTCGTAGGACAATTTTCCACATCTCCGATCAACCTAGTGCAAGTGTTTGGACTGGGTGAGGAAACCCATGGAACATGCACGGCAAGAACATGCAAACTCCGCACAGAAAGCTCCCGGCCAGACTCGGGGAATCGAACCCGGGACTTCTTGTCCGTGCTGAACTACTAAATCTAATAAGCCAGGTTGATACAAAAAAAGAACAGACAATTTCAACAATAGCACATCGAGTTCTGCTCTTATATATGTTTAAGAATTCACTTCCGACGTTATTATTAATGAAGTGGTGTGTTTAATCAGGTGAGCAGTAATGGTGCGACCACCTCGGGTCAGATCGTGGAGTCGGGTGCAACAGCGCCGGACTCTCAGCAACCGCAGCAGCAGCAGCAGCAGCAGCAGCAACCCAACGCCTGGCAAGTCATCAAAGGCGTCCTCTTCCGGTAAGTACGTTAAGCGAGCGGTTAAGGGTTTGACGCCTAAACGTTGTCCTTGTAACACACTCATGTGCTTCTTATACTCCAGGATATTTATTATATGGGCCATCAGCAGCTGGTTCCGCCGAGGCACCTCGACCCCAGACCCGAGCACTCCTGCCGGTGCTCCTCACGTACCCAGTCGCAATCTCTTCCCTAAAGACACACTAATGGTACTGAGCACAAGATATCACGAATTTATTTATTTTTTTACAGTGTAAGTCCCTTACAGAACCCGTGGAACGTTTGTGATGCACCGTCTCATTTGTTTTTGTTTGTTTCGTTAATAATGAGAGACGTCCACGTATAATTATGAAGTAAACAGAAAGCGTTGAACGAACCAGATGCTACGATTTTGCTTTGATGACAGCTTTGCACATTGGTGTTCTTTCAGTCGTCTTCACAAGGAGCCACTTTGAACGGTTCTCCAAACGTCCTGGTGTTCCCAGAGGTGCCGAGCACTTGTTGACTGGGTTTAGGTCAGGTGTCAGTACAGTTTAGGAATAAGGAATTAAATCGTGATCTAAAACATGGAATCAGAAGACGTGTCCTGGACTTCCACTGGTACTGTACTGTTTCAAACTACACTTAGTTATACGCTTCTTTCTTTCCTGTTTCCAGGATCTTTACGTGTACATATCTGAGAACGAAGTGTTCTCAGACTTCAACAACACACAAGCCCTCTTCTGGTTCCAGCAGGATCTGGTCTATGGAGACTGGAGCACAGGGGAGGCTGGAGACGGCTGCCACGAACGCTATCTAGATCTGGACATTCCAGAGGTGAACGTTCTTTAAACCTTGACTAGTGTGTGCATACTTCAGGCAGGGCTTGACTTCTAGCGTTTGATTTCCAATTGAACCCTTAATAATGTTTTAAAATATTTAGAAATGTGTCACTTATTATTTTATTTTATGATTATTCCACCGCATTTGTGCCACGAGACACACTTTTGCACATACTACAGAACACGCCCATGAGGGGGCAGCGATGAGCACACGTACCCGGCACAGTGGGCAGCCCTAGCAACGTCATTGGAGAGAAGTTGGCGGGAAGTGAGCGTACGGAATCGAACCGGCAACCTTCCGATCACAAGCCTGGTTCTTTCTAACCACCAGGACACGACTGACCCAGTAGAATCCATGTAATCCAACAAGTCGTGCAGTTTGGTGTCTAGTAGTTAATGAACTGGATTAATAAACGAAAACGTGACGAGCCAATCGGCTGCGTTGACTGGTCTCCATTTATAATTATAGTCCACAATTCTATCCATGTTTAGTTCTGGTAACAACACTGTAGTGTTCCGGGACTAACCGGGGGTCAATTCTCTGTTCTAGAGCGTCCAGCATAACGGTTCTCTGCACATCCACGTGTTCTTCACCAAGACCGGCTTCCATCCGGATCCCAAACGCAAGGGCCAGTATCGCAGACTAGCCACCGTCCACGCCACACGAAGTGAGTGACCCACAAACACAAGCTTGCCGTTTAAATCTGAGGGTTGTGATTTTGTTTCTTTGTGTATCCGTGTCAGTGCTGAACAAGTTCAAGAGGAGGAAATTTCTCAAGACTAAGAACCTGCTGACAGGAGAGACGGAAGCTGATCCCGAGATGATTAAGGTCTGAAGTGTACAAGTATTGTTGTATGATTTTGATGTACGACTACACATAGAAGTATGGTTGTGTAAGTATAGGTGTGTAACTACATCTAGACGTAAAGTTGTATGCTTGCGTTGTATAATTACACTTAGATGTGAAGGTGTATAAATACACTTAAAGTTGTGTAACTATATGAAGTATAGTTTTATAATATTATTGTGTAACTACACATGCATGTATAAAGTATAGTTGTGTTAGACATATAGTGTTTTAACTTTCTTATAAAGCTACACTTAGAAGTGTAGTTGTGTAACTACATAGAAGTAAAGTTTTATTATTTCGTTGTGCATTTACACATGTATGTGAGTAAGTTGTATAGTAGTGTATAGTATGTGAATAAGTTGTATTAGTTGTATATTGTTAGTATACAATTGTTAGTATAGTTGTACATGAAGTATACTTTCATAATTTAGTTGTATAACTACACACACACACACACACACAGACACACATATATGTTGTATTAGTTGTATAATTTCATTTAATTTTGGGTGTTTGTGTGTGTGTGTGTACGTACAGCGGGCGGAGAGTCACGGCCCTGTGGAGATCATTTCCCACTGGCATCCCAACCTGACCATCAACATGGTGGATGATCACACAGCGTGGGTGAAAGGTTCCGTTCCTCCACCTCTGGACCAGCGTGAGTTTTGGTTTGATTTTTTCTTCCCCGCAGGAAACCAGAAAAGCAGCGACTTTTAAAACCCGCAGCAGCTGCTTCAGAGTTTCCGAGTGTTTAGGAACTGAGGTCAGGACACGTTTTCACCACAAACACACCATATCTGTCAACGGCCGTGTTTACACCACAACTAATGAGAACACAACAAGTCAGAAACGTGTAGCGTACAGGCAGAGGTGGAAAGTACCAAATCATTTTTAGTTTCTTTTACTTCTTTAAGTGTGTTTTTATTTGTGTTTATGCTTCCTCTACTGTAACTCAGTAATGGAGATTTAAACAAACAAAAGCGTCTGGGGTTGCCAGATTTATATATATATATTTTTTTATTTTATTTTATTTTAGAGAGCACTTTATAAACACCACCAAGTGCTGTACATAGACGACCATAAAAAAATTAAGAACAAATAGTTTCTACATAAAACGAGGCAATAAAACAAAAGTCAAAGTCTCACGCTGGACTTTTAAGATGAGTTTTCAAACGTGATAAAGAGCAGGCCGACCTAATTTATAATTAATATATAATTATAGGTTTGTTTCATAATTCCCCGTACATAGAATCACTTATTTAATAAGCGTATGACGAATTACGACGTACCTCTTTTTAAACATCTCTCTCTCTCTCTCTCTCTCTCTATTCGTTTATGATGCGTTTTCCCCGTTTCTGGGGTCGGACGTTAATGTTTGGAGCAGAGATTTCCATCAGGATGCCCTTCCTGACGACAACCAAGTGGTGGTGGGATCTTGTGAGACTACTGGACAATTTCGCATTTCCGATCGACCTAGTGCATGTTTTTGGACTGTGGGAGGAAACCGGAGTACCCCGAGGAAACCCACGCCGACACGGGGAGAACATGCAAACTCCACACAGAAAGTCCCCAGGCCGACTTGGGGATCGAACCCGGGACTTCTTGCTGTGAGGCGACAGTGCTGAACCACAGTCACCGTGCCGCCCGTTTTTTTAACATGTAATAATCATTGAATTAAGCGTTGTTAAAAACGCCTGTTTATCGTTTTATATTTTATTCAGACGTGAAGTTCGACGCTGTGAGCGGCGACTACTACCCTATAGTCTACTTCAACGACTACTGGAACCTGCAGAAAGATTACTATCCTGTCAACGAGAGCTTAAAAACGCTACCCTTGCGCCTCACGTTCTGCCCGCTCTCTCTGTGGCGCTGGCAGCTGTATGCTGCCCAGAACGCCCGCTCACCCTGGAACTTCCTGAGCGAGGACACGTATGAGCAGTCTGACGAGGACCAGGATTCCGTCAAGGTACTGAATCATTTTTATTCTGTAACAGATGGAACTAAGACATCAAATACAGCTTGATTATAAATCACTACATCCGGAATGCGTCCGGTTTGATGCTTTCATGTCGTGTTAAAGAAATTAAGATGTAACGACACTCTCACCACATTCATCAGAACGTTTATTAGCATTTGTTTCTTGTTTAACAGGTGGCCTTGCTGGAGACCAATCCCTACCTGCTGGGTCTGACGATTGTCGTTTCCATTGTACACAGCATCTTTGAGTTCTTGGCTTTTAAAAATGGTCAGTAACGTTGTTCAGATTCAGTCGCTTTATAATTTAAGCAAAATACAAACTTCAAATGAAAGGCACAGTGGGCAACTTTCTTATACATTATCATTTTCCTGACTGCTCAGGAGTCCAAACTTGTGAACTTGCAAGTGTAGTTTCTACCCTAAAAACTAAAAGAGGGTCTGAGAACCTTCATTCACACTACAATGACTAATTTAATCTTCTAAACCAGGATGAAACTCATTCAATCACTGACCAAATGTGTGACTTGGTGTGTCCGGTGATGAGATACGACTGGGTAAATCTGTATTTATGGCTGGTCTGCAGATAACGTGTTTTTCTTTTCTTTAGATATCCAGTTCTGGAACAGTCGCCAGTCTTTAGAGGGGCTCTCTGTACGCTCCATCATATTCGGGGTTTTCCAGTCCCTCGTCGTGCTCCTCTACATCCTGGATAACGAGACGAACTTCGTCGTGCAGGTCAGCGTCTTCATCGGGCTGCTCATCGATTTCTGGAAGATCACCAAAGTCATGGACGTCCGGGTGAGCAACTGCGACTACCGGTTCCTTCGTCGCACGAGTGTTTCGAGATCATGCCAGGCGCTTAATATGTGTCTGTCGTTTCCATTCCAGTTAGACCGAGAGAACAAGATCGTCGGGATAATCCCACGCTTGGTATTTAAGGACAAATCCACTTACGTCGAGTCCTCAACCAAAATCTATGATGATGTAAGTGCCTTCGTTCACCGTCTACTTATTCGTTTAAACATGATTCATTCACTACGATCGACTTCTTCTTGCCGATTACACAGATGGCGTTCAAGTACCTGTCCTGGCTGCTGTACCCGCTCTTCGGGTGTTACGCCGTTTACAGTTTAATCTACGTAGAGCACAAAGGATGGTACTCGTGGGTGCTCAGTATGCTCTATGGCTTCTTGTTAACGTTTGGTGAGTTCATTAATCATCACACTGCACGTACCACGCTGGTGGCATGATTATCGGGACACTAGATTGGAATCGTATGTTTGTAGTTGGGATAAATGATGATAAACTTTACCCACAGTGTGATACGATGCCCCATACTGGGTTCACCAATTCTTCGAGAGAGCAATCGTTTATTTATCGCTTGTCAATAATGTTTTATTGTCGTTTCTGATCATTCTCACATTACCAGTAAATAAAACACGATCTCAAGATAAACGAATGAAATACATACGTCTGAGGATTAACGAGTGCTGGGGCTGAATTAGAATTGTATAGAAGCGTTTCTCCACCAGCGAACTATCAAACTCATTGTTTGGGTTTTGTTTGGGTTTTGGTACAATGAACAGAGCTGCACACACCGGCACGAAGAGCAAATGCTGCTCAGCCGGGTTCAGTTTACAATAAACAAGACCTCCTTGTCCTGGGATCGATCCCAGGACTCAATAAATTAGATTCAGTCCTTAAATACCGGCTGCATGATTGCGCGTGGAGTTTGAAGCCTTTAATCGAATATATAAACACATACACACACAATCTTTGTCCAGGATGGTGTTTATTTTTTTGTGTTGTGTTTTAATGCAGGTTTTATTACCATGACGCCACAGTTGTTCATCAACTACAAGATGAAGTCTGTGGCGCATCTTCCATGGCGGATGCTCACCTACAAGGCGCTTAACACATTCATAGATGACCTGTTTGCCTTTGTGATCAAAATGCCCATGATGTACAGAATAGGCTGCCTACGAGACGGTACGTATGAACCCTAAAGCACCACTTTTAAGTCCACAAGTCATAAAAATCAAGGCCCTTTAACCTTCAATTGCTCTATATCATGTGTTCATCGCCGAGCCACATGCTGAAACGGGAATTCTAATTCTATTTCCGAACAGATGTGGTGTTCTTCATCTACCTGTACCAGAGGTGGATCTACAGAGTCGATCCCAACCGTGTCAACGAATTTGGCACGAGCGGCGCGGACCACAGCAAAGAGAACTCGGCTCAGCCCTCGGCGGAGGACACAAGCACCCCCGCCGTGACAGAAAAACCAGAGGGGGGGAAAAAAAACGATTACCGGATTTTTTTTTTCCCCCCCCCCCCCCCCCCCAAGGTGTTTCACATCCATACGGCCCGAGTTTGTGTGTGATCTGTCAGGGAAGTGAACTGAAACGAACGGTATTGTGTAAGGACGCTGCAGGAAATCTCAGCTCTGCTTTCTTCTTTTTGTACAGAATCTGCAGAAAGAAGGAAAACGAAACGTAATCTATTCTAACCTCCCTAATGTGTCTTTAAAAAAAAATTGTCATATTTTGCAAACAGGTGAAGTAAAAATGTGACGTGTCCTGTATTGTACATTTCCGGATTGGTTAACATGAAGGTTTAGATCATCAAATCAGTTCGTTTAGAGCTTAATCTCTAATAACCAGACAAAAGACGCCGAGTGGAAGCAGAGTGTTTGGGGGGCTTTTTTTCAGGGTAATGTTTTGTTTTTCTGTGAATTCTTCGATTCATTTTTTTTCTCATTCCACGTGGTGGTAGTGGAAGTCATTTGTACCAGAAAGTGGGTGTGTAGTGTGAAATAAAGCAGCACGACTTTTTTTTTTAATTTTTAAAAAGATGGTGCTGCTGGCATGTTAACACTACTCACAGGAAACAGGCGGCTTTCTGAGATTTTTGTTTTAATGGTCGATGTTCCAAGTTTGAACAAGAAAACAGCCTTGTAGGTATTAATCTAAAGATAATATTAATATTATTATTCATGGTGATTCATGATTGTTCAGTTTTGCATCGTCAGATGTTCTTTTTTTTGTCATTAAACTGTTCAATCTCAGCTTGTAAAATCTAATTTTACTGATGTCGGAGTTTCTAACAACCACAGCGGTGAGACCAAACATAATTTTAGTCTCATTTTTTTAGTCGTTTTTTTTTCTGGCTGCATTTGCACTCTGAAGCAGGATCATTATGTCATGTTTGTACATCTTGTGTAAGCTACTGGTTCTAATGAAGCCAGGATTTGCGTCGTCTCATCTGAGGGATGTCTTGTTTTGTTTTTTTCTTTTACAAAGTTGACTGGTTGATCTTTTATTATGGTACCATCATATTTGATCACTCATGTTTATAGTAAAGCGTAAGTGCAGTTTGAAGATCTGGTGGCACCGCTTGATCATTATTACATTACATTTAACGGACTTATAAGTGATAAAGCACATGAGTAAAGGCGTGATAAGTATGAACAAGACATCGTTGTTTTACCGTCACTTAAGTTCTTGTGTATGTTCATGGGAAACGATCTGAAATTCTGACAGTAATAGACTTTACATGAGATCTTTTATTATTACTTAACATCTGACGGAAGAAATTCTCAGTTTTATATCTATTTATTGATTCCCAAACAAAGCAAAATAAAAAAGAGAACTACAGACAATCAAGCTTTCTGTAAAGGTACTGGATCTGTAATCATATGGTTACCGGTAGGATCTTATCTTACTTGCTTAAATTTTTTATAATTAAAATTATATTTAAAGACTTTTAAATACACACATCAGTATTAATTGCTCACATTTAAGCCAATTCATGCAGTGAGCACACAGTGGGCAGCCCTAGCAATATGCTGTTGCTGCTCAACACGTTTAGATCATATATTGCAGCAAGTCAAAAGTCACGTAAATGACGTGGACGCACCAGCGATGAATCGAACCCAGGGCCCCAAGTTGACACGCCCACTTACTAAACCACCTACAATGCAAATGAGCTAACCCGAAATCAAAAAACTACCTTAAGTGCAAAAAGATCTACTAAAAATCAAATCAAAATCAAAGTTTATTCGTCACATACACAGCTATACACAGTACAACCGGCAGTGAAATGCTTTATACCCACTCCATCTGAACACTCGAAATTACAGTTAAACTATATTTAGAGTATAAAAGTAGGAAAAGATAAAAGAAGATAATTTACAAAAGTAGGATGAACTATGTATAAATATATAAGGATATGTGGGTAAAGTGAAGTGACTGTTAAATTTAAATTTCTGTTACAGAAATACCATCCATCTAGATTTTACCAATGCTTCTAATCTTATTTAAGGCCTGGGTGAATACACTAAACACCTGAACAGTATTGCAGGGTACACAGAATTAAATACACAGGACTACTTCGCTATTTCCAATTAACCTGCCTGCATATCTTTGAACGTAAACTACACACAAAAAGCCCCAGATCTTATTACCGGACAATCAAACCTGGGATTTCTTGCCGTGAGGTGACGTCCAGCCATCAGACGATTGTAGTGGTTTAAATAAAAACTACAATAAAGAGGCAGAGTTAAGACAATGTTTTAATCAAATCACCAGAAAAAATGTAAAACAAATATATATATTTAGATGTACAGGTCACAGATAATATTGATATCGTTCATTATATTTT
Source organism: Hoplisoma paleatum (assembly GCA_028565875.1). NCBI lineage: Eukaryota > Metazoa > Chordata > Actinopteri > Siluriformes > Callichthyidae > Hoplisoma > Hoplisoma paleatum. Next base: position 764,970 of record JAOTRQ010000032.1, read on the forward strand.
ACAGTAACACTGAAAGCAAGGCGACGTCACAAAAAGAAAGTAAGATCACAGTAAAACAGAATTATTGTTGTGCAATAGGAAACAGAATGTGGACTCTTATGTACAGCATCTATCACACGCTGATGATCATCACGGGTATGAACAGATTGAGGATCTGTCTTCATGCGGATGACCGCTCACACACACATCCGATGGCGTTCCAGTTCTTGAAAGGCGATGATGTTGGACGGAGATGGCATAAAGAATGGAAACAGGAGTACACGGACGATCCATGACAACCAGGTAAATAACAGGTTCAACAGCTGCTTAAAAACAAATCACAACCATAAACAAACCCCCCAGTTAAAATGATGGAGAATAAGTTAAAAGGTCACGAGTGCGTTCCCATTTCAGTTGTGATGAACTGCTGTATATAAAGCCTGGACGTCACGATTGGTCGATGTGGATCTGACCCAGCATGACGATATCGTTTTCAATTCCATTCGCTTTATTTAAATCACAGTTCGGTTATTTAAAAATAAAAATCTGGTTAGTTTAGGGTAGACTCTTCTTTTGGTTTGGTACATCTCTAAGCAACCCAAGCAACCACTTTCTGCACTGAAAGTAGCACAACGTACACCATACACACAACTACAGAATCCAAAAATAACATCGTATTAAAAGTGCTTCGTTTATTCTGTTTTTTGTGTATGGACATTATTATTTATTCTTTATGAGAACATTAAAATGCTCTATTTTTTAAACTGATGCATGCACTCTGTGCCTCTTCCCCAGTTTTTGGTGACAACGGCTATTAAAAGCAAAGCTTCGCTGTGCATGTTGGGTTGTTTGTGTATGAAACTCATAACGGATTGTGTAGTTGTAAAATCTTAGACTGTTTAAAAGAAGAAAACGAATGACATTAAAATGTAAACTAATCAAGCCATGTCTTCATCCACATGGTCTTCACGATGGATTCTGTTAAGACCGATGGATGAACTTCAAACCATCAAACCATATGAGGCCTAAAACCGGTCCAACATGGTTGGAGGGTGGATGGTGCTCATTGGAAGATGATCCAAGAGTTTTTTAAAGTGTCAGCTCAGAGAGTTCAGTAAGGAGCTGGTCCGCAGTGGGTCGGCGGTGCAATTCTGCACTCCAGCACCTTCCGATGAGGTCCTTCAGCGCCCGGCCAGGCCCGGTGGGACCGAACACGTCCTTGTTGAGGTCGGGCCTCAGTTCATAAGCCACCACGGCGTAGATGATGTGCTGTCGGTCTCCTTCGTAGGGCACCTCACGGGTGAGCATCTGCCAAAGAGTGATTCCAAACGAGTAGACATCTGCACCAGGTTCGACCCCCAGACCCTTGAGGAGCTCAGGTGCCCGGTGGGTGAAGGTGCCCCCGATCTCACTCCGGCGAACAGCTGGATGCTGGGCTTCCACTTTTAAGGAGCAGCCGAAGTCGGCCAGTTTGCACAGGCCGCTGCAGGACAGGACGACGTTGGCTGGTTTCAGGTCCAGGTGAACGATACCGTGGGAGTGCAGGTGCTGGAGGCCGCGGGCGATGTCGGCGGCCCACGGGACGCACGAGCCGCACGAGCCGGAGCGCGGGGACTGGGCTGCACCGTAGATCACCTGCTGCAGGTTCATCTCCCCGGCGAATTCCATCACGATCGTCCCGATCACGCTGTCGCCGCTCTCCCCGGACACGTCGTCGGCGTTGGCCTGCGTGCTGGCGGCGATCACACGGACCAGGTTCGGGTGTCGGAGGTGCGCCGCGTTCAGTTCGGCCCAGAAACTCTGACGGGACGCGAGTTTGTTCTTGGCGCACTTGACCCGTTTCACAGCCACCGTCTCGCCCAAGTAGGTTCCCTTAAACACCAGGCCGAATCCACCCGATCCGATGGATTCCAGAGCGCGCAGCTCCGACCAGTGGATCACCGAGGACCAGAGTCTCCCGGCGAGCCTGGTGGGGAAAGTGCGGCTCGGGACGCGGAGCGTTTGCGCGCCCGGGTGCTTGTTTAACGGGCTGCTGCAGGTTCCCACCAGCAGGTCGAAATCAGCCGGTAGCAGGCGGGACACCGGGATCGGAGACGGCATGCTGGGCGTGCAGAGAGTCGCACGTTACACGCTGAACACACACACCGGGTTCGGCATTTCGGATTTGCCTCGCTTACAAGGTTGCCAGATTGTTAACGAAGACTCCTCTTTCACCACTAATGTTTCACCAGTAACCGGACAGAAGTTCCCAAATCCGTCCCAAAAATCGTTGCGTTGCTGGAACGATTCTACTGCAAAATATCGGGACCGAATTTTTTTTTTAAAGCCGCGAAAAACCAGCGTGTAAGAGAAGTTCGTTATTGGCTGCGGGCTTAAATAAAGTCTGTAAGGCTTCATTTCAAAATAAAAGTCGTGATCATTCTTCAATGTCAAATCATGAATAATGGTGACCCTTCCATCTTTTAGAAGTAATATAATTAACTATTTATTATTATTATTGTATATACTCTGGCAATAATAATGCTCATATTTGTCGTGCAAATAAAGCATCTTTTGAGAGTTTATCTCCCCCCCAATAAGTGTAAATGTGATGTGTAGACACCTCAGCTAACAGACAACTTTCTCACAAGCTTTTCACACAATTTCACAAATTTAATGTTATCTTATGTTATGTAAAGTTCTCCTAAAGTTACGAGCATTGTAGTTCTCTTTTAAATGTTTTTGAAAAAGTGTAACATTATACTTCTTATTTCTATATTCTATATACATTCTATATCTTCTGTAAAAGAACTATGAAAAAAATACACACTGGGCAGAATGACAATTAAAGGAACTTTCTAATAAAAAGACTTTCCCATTTATATGGACTATTATATATCGGATTATATATACCGTCTTACATGTTTGTTAAATATTCCAACACAACGTTGCTAAAATCTGAAATTAAATAATGTTGTTTAGGTAATGTTTTTTTTATACGTTGGGACGTTTTGCTGTAATTCATGTTGATAGCTTAGATTTAGGTATAATATCATATATAATATATAAGCAACTCTTACAACGTGATATTATTACTGACATTCTATTACGGACAAAAACAAAGCGTTTGTCACAACAAACCAAATAATGTAATCTGGTTTGTGTGGCTTTTTTTCTTTTCTTTTCTTTTCTTTTAATCAGTTTTTTTAGTCGCCTGGCAACAGCCCGAGGGGGCTTTCCCAACTGTGACGTAGGGGGATTTCCACGCAGCCGCTGAAGGTAATTCAGAAGCGAAAGAAGTCGAGTCAAACGTGAGATGATTCGGTGTGGGATCGAGCAGGGAAGCTTCCTTGTTGTGGTGCACAGACGGTATCACCGTGATCACGGACAGGAGCGTGAAAACTGCGCGTTAATGCGACTGTAACACCCGAAACGCAGCTCTGACGTCAGAACACGCCGTTACCACGTAGTTGATCGAACCTGCCATGGAAACCATGACACACAACGGCAGCTTCGATACACCAGGTGAGTCGTAACGGTCATATTTGTTATCTTGATTTTTATCTAGTTTGTTTATGAAGTTTTAACGTACTAGGCCTAACGTGACGTCAGCGACTTATTGTGACGTAGAACTTACGACTGATTCACGTTCGGCTGATATAATTTAATAAGATATTTGCTCATGTAAGCTGATATGATGCGTCTTAAAAACCAGTTCGATTATAAATACTTAGTTAACGTTTTAATTATGTATTTACAAGTGTCGTTGTATGATTTAAATGCTTTAAGACTTGTTATTGGTGCGCAAAATGGTGCAACGTTGCGCAGAAGACTTTCGGTTTCACTTTACTGATGTTAGATCGTGTGTCTCTGTGTGTGTGTGTGTGTGTGTGTGTGTGTGTGTGTGTGTGTGTGTGTGTGTGTGTTTTGTGTTTCCACAGCGCTTGACCTCGGTGAGTCCTGCCATTCTGTCTCTTTGTGTCTTATATTCTCATTGATAGTTCTACCCCACCATTCTAACCCTGTCTGCATGTCTGTACGTTTTTATTTGAGTTACAACTTCTATTTAAAGGTTCCATCAAAAGCTCTAATTCATTTTCATTCTATATGTTTCTTACTGTTTACACAGTTCCACAATGTTTACATTCACTCATTTGTGTCTGTTGGCTTGTTTTCTGTCTCTCCAGCCATATATACAAACTTTTGGCCTGTCTGTCTGTCTGTCTGTCTGGGAGTCAGTTTGTGTGTTTTTATGTCCATTCATCTGCCCAAGAAAAATAACAAGCACCGTGAACCTTTATGTCATATAATTATCAACTTTTATATAATAGAATTCTAAACTTTTAACGTTTATGGTCCACGTTTTATTGATTGAAGGCTCATTACCAGGTAAAGTCGACCCAAAGCAACAACCTCGGACAGAAAACATGTCAAATACGTCCGATTCAATTGTATAAAAGTCTTAAGAGCAACAATTAGTAAGGAGATATGGATAAAAAAATATCTATATACAGATTAATAATAGTATAATGACTAATAATAACGCTGTCTAACAATATTTTTTTGTCTTGTGCAGATTTTATACAGGAGTATATCACAGAGAAAACACACCAGAATACACTCCCTGGTCCACCTCCTCCACCCACAGATCTGAACGAGTCTCGCTTCTCACCGTCACTGGGTGGCTGTGGTCCCAAACTAGTCCCCAGATGCACAGACATCCAGGTTAGCAGCAACAACACAGTTCACACTGTCTTTGTTCACAGGTAAAGGAACACAACCGAGCGAGTGTGTTTGTGTGTACCTGCAATGGTGTAAGTGAAGCTTAAAGCTAAAGTATTTAGAAGCTGTTCCACATGAACGTTGAATCAGGTCTGTAATCATTCGGTGGAAATAATTAGAGGTTTAAGTGCGTGAATTAAGCAGTAAGAGAACTTTAAGGCTGTTACAGTCTACAACTTCCTACAGCTTCAGCCATGCTTATGGTCATGCTTATGTAGTGTCACGAAAGCCCCGTGTTCATTGCAGAATCATGATCATTCATACATGGTTTACTGTTTCAGCTTTTACAGTCTCAGCTGTTTTGGGAAGGATTTCAGGAAATTGTTTACTGAAGATTGTGTGTTAAAAAGTGTTTACTCGGGTGCTGATATTAAACGAGAAGGTCAAACTTGATTGATTTAATTGATCTTTGGTTTTAATTGATTGTCTGTATAGACCTCTGACCAGCCACGGCGTTGCCGAGATGGAAACACATCATTAATGAACGAGACACCACTCTGAACCTCAAATTCAAATGTTATTCATCATTACACATATACAGATGTGCAGTACAATAAAATGTTTCTCTTCGCATATCCCAACTTGTCTGGAAGTTGGGGTCAGAGTTCAGGGTCAGCCAATGTACGGCGCCCCTGGAGCAGACAGGGTTAAGGGTCTTGCTCAAGGACCCAACAGTGTAGCCGAGTGTAACAGAGCCTGGATTTGAACCCACAAACTTTGGGTTCCCAGCCCAACGCTCTACCCACTAGGCTACACTGTCCCAATCTAGTCTGATTTTTTTTAATATATATATATGTATATGTATAAAATATATAATATATAAGAGATTAGACCTTACATGGAAATGTATAGTGAACAATAGTATTAACAGACACAAACCCAGACTGGGTCCTGTATGGGCCTGGATTGTAGAATAACAGGATGTGCTTATTGCTTCATGTTTCTGTTGATTCGATAAATAAATAAGACTTGTTGGGTCACACTGATGTCGCTCGCTTTTGTTAACAGTGTATAACTAAATAAAAACTACAAATGTTATCAATACATTATGAATCAATACAATACAATAGTTTCATCTAACAACATACAGATCGTTATGATGATCTTGGTGGTTTAGGGTTTGGGTTTGAGACCAGTAGGTCGTGGGTTCCAGCCAAACTACCAGCAAGAGGCCAATGTTGGACTTTGATTCCTCAAAAAAATGGTGCTCCATTGTAACTGTGTGTTGATATGTATAAAGGCGCTTGCTAAATTTTGTAAATGTAAATAAGGCGGCGTGTTAAAGGTCACTGGATTGGTGTTGTTATTGTAGTCAGCGTGATGTTGGAAAGTGGGATAGACTACACTACAGGACTGCCTTAGCAAAGCTGGGTTCAGGGCTGAAATCTGATGCCTGGGCTTCAGCTGGTGATCTCTACCTTATGTACGCCTGTCTCACCACAGCGAGCATGTACCAGCCCCTCCTCTGGATGTTCTCATTGGCTGCTGCTTCTCCTGCATGAGTTTCCTGTTTCTTCACCATGCCTCTCTGCTCTTGTTAGCCGTTCTTTGTGCAGGCCATCTGTGTCTCTCCTCAGGCATGTTAGGACACTTTTCTCGCGTCTTCGCTCAGCCGTTAAACCGTTCAACTCTCGCTTTTGTGTTTTGTTATGTATCATGTGTGTACTTCTTGTTGCCACAGTGCTGATTGGTGAAGGAATGGCTGGGTTGTTAATGTTGTTGTTGTTGTTTTTTCTGTAACACAGACTAAGCTAGCCGTTTTACTCCTCTCCTGTATCCAAATTGATCCACAGTTGTTGTTTTTTTGATGGTTGATATTACATTATGATTAGTTATGACTGTATTTAGAACAAGTTAACAGTACTCGACTCCGTTTTATAAATGTTTATAAACTTTTGAGGAACTTTTCCTCTGCTCATAAAGAAACATACCAAGTTTATTACTGTAATACTTATTGTCTTATGATTCGCCGTCTCTATATTTGCACTTCATTTGCTCTTCATCATCTCTCCGTCCTCAGCATCATACCATGTTTTCATCTGGCAACACACCCACATTTCCCTCCTCCCGCGGCTCTAAAGGGCAGCGCCGCGGTACCCCTCAGGTACCGGCTCAGCATCTACATTCTCATCATGCCGACATGAAGCCGCTAGAGCAGCTCCTGGACAAGCCCACGCTGAAGGTCGTAGAACAGCCCAAAGAACGTGGTATGAGGTTCCGGTACGAGTGTGAAGGAAGATCGGCCGGGAGTATCTTGGGAACCTCGAGCACTGAAGCCAACAAGACGGTTCCCGCCATCGAGGTGAGTGTGGAGAACTTCTCATGAGCTTTGCTGGTATACTGCTGGATCTGACTTGACACTCATGATAGATTTGCATCTTATATAAAAGATTCTACTGAAATGTTCTACATTATGTACCTGTAAACCATGCAAAGGTGCACTAGGCTTGTTTGTTTTACAAGGCTCGCCATTTGGACCTGGAGAAAATTTTCACTGTCGTAAAGATGTGCAAAAGTTTTTCTGCAGACGGATATTGAATTAATAAATGAATAGAAACGCATCTCGAAGACAAGACTATATCACCAGCATTGTTCACCAATCTAGTGTAATCGGTTGTAATAGGTTGATGCGTCTTGTTAGGAATCATTTGTACAAGTAAATTCAGCTGGATCGAAGGTGTACATGTTTTAATCTCCTTTGAGCTGAGGACTTTTATCTACATGGCTGCAAGAAGGAATCGTTTTCAGTCAATAACTGCCAGAAACGGGGGTTTTTATTTCACAATGCACTAGTCTGGATCGTTTCTAAAATGCTTTGTACAGCAAAAAGCTGGATTTGGAGACTTGTATTTGCATTAGCATGCGCGGTTTGCTTAATTACACCTTTGTTACACGGATGCTTGAGTAAATGTTTATGCTGTTTAGCAATGGGCCAAGCGCAATCCACGAGGGTGCTTCTTTAGCTCGTCTGGAATGCACCGGGGACCCCAATTGTACAGGCAGAGGGGGGAGAAGGGAAGGTGGCGAGGGGGGATTCCCCTGCTTTGGTTTAATTGGATGCTAACCTTGTAGTGTTTTTTTTAAAAGCCCCATTGTAAAGGTGTGTCTGTGTTGAAAAAGGGAATTACCGATCACAATAGCGACTCACATTTTCCACCACGGCAGCTCGCTTGTCTATATATGGCTGTCCATATCGGAGAACCAAGTCATCCGTCGAGCAGTTATTGGCATGAGCACGTTTGGTCGTTTAACATAATCAACAAACTGCCAGCTGGAGCCCTAGTGGTTAGAATACAAGACTGTTACTCAAAAAGGACCCGCGCTGTTGGACCCTTGTGCGACGCCTGTCTCCCTCATTGCTCAGACTGTATAGTGTTTATTTTGTGAGTCTTTTCGGGAAAAGTTGTTTACTAAATATAAACGTAGAAGTGAATAATTTGCCCGTTAGCTTTCGGATTTTAAACTTCAGCTAGAAACGCGTGAGGTTATTTCACGCGAGTAAATTTTTAGGGCTTTAAAGTTAATAAGTGAGAGAATGTTTCGGTGTTTATATATATTTCTCTCTATTTTACCCTTCAGTCGACTTCGACCCTGGGTTACTCTGTGGACCGTTACCGATCCCCAGAGTATC
>JAOTRQ010000032.1:782240-792926 GCA_028565875.1 Hoplisoma paleatum
TTTACAGATAAGTATATTATTTAAAACGTTAACATGTATCCCCAAGGTCTTTTGGAACCATGCTATGCTTTTATCGTTGCTAATATAGTTTGTTTAAAAACGACATCAAACTGGTTCTATTGATATAAAATCGTTTATTGTTTTGCTGATGCATCGGTCACAATAATCAGCAGGTCTCATTTCCTCATGTTGGTTTTGTCAGGTTCCTCTAAATGCTGGAGGTTTTTTTTAAATAATACATGCTGCTGTTGATCCTTCATTACTGGAACATTTCACTTAATGCAATGTTATTAATGTTTAATAAAGGTTTCATTTATGTGTGTTTGCTTTAGATACGATCAGCTACACACCAGATCCGTCTTACCAGTTCGACAGGTTTTACATCACCCCAGAAAACTACAGCGTTCCAGACCCAGAAGAAGCCCAAGTCGCACAGGCCCAGCATCCGGACTACACGACGGCATACGACGGCAATTTCAAACCAGAAGACAGCTGTGTGAGTCTGGATGAAGACACATTAGGCAGAATCATGGAAAGTCTCACAGAGTTCCTGGGCCCTCAAAATTTTCAACAGCTTTTAACCAGCCAAGACTTCAACTTTGCAGATTCGAACATGAATCCCCAGGATGTTTTCCAGTCTGGTATCAACACAGTCGCCACATTCAATGACTACAATGATCCCGAAGACATGCACATAGAGGACGTGATCTTACGCCAGGTCAAGACTGAAAACGAGGAAGAATCCTGAAGGTTGTGACGGTTTTTTGGTCGTGTACAGAAACTCGTGTTTATCAGGTCTGCACTGTGATGTATGAATGCACGTTAGACGCCACGCTGGATACGCAAAGACCAGATCAAAAATGTTTGTGTGGGACATTCTAGAACGTTTAAAAGTCCTGCTCTGGTTGGTCTGTGTGTGTATGTGATAAACGGACTGTTTAGACACTTTGGGTGTGTTGTTAGAGCTGGTAAACACGAACCTAATGTCCTTTGTGGAATGAAATGACTGAGATCTTGTATAATATGAAAGGATATGCATTTGCCGTTATAGACTTAACTGGGACAAACGTTTGTAATCTGCTCGTTTCTTGTCGGGTTGTGTACGGTCCATCCATCAGCCTTTAATTATTCAGACCAGTTGTAAACATTCCCTCTTTCATACATGTATCGTTAAGCATCATATTAGAGACATTTCTGCTCGGGCATATTTCCTGGTCAGTAAACTCATCATATAAGCGTTCTGTGAGATCAGCTGTTAGATTAGTTCATAACATGACAGCCGTGTCATGTTTTCTGTCTTCATGTGCATGTCGTCTTGAAGTACATAGCAGATTGAAAAACCGGGTAGAGTCGTAATGTGTAGCAATACATATATTTTTGCTTTTTACAGCTTGTGTAGAGTAAGCCTTGAGATAAATGCACTAGTCTTATTTGTAAATTAATGTAAAATGAATGCGTTTGTATGTATGTATGTCTGGCATTAACAGTAATTGTAAACAGAAGGTTAAACCTTATCTGAACATAAATAATTCATCGTTTTCAAAATTCGGATTCAGATTTTTTTATATGTGTATACTCACTGGAAGGAATGTTTAAGGACCTCGAGAAAATGTAATTATGGAGCGATTTCAGATTAACCAGTTGTAGATAGGCAGGTGGATGGAAGAGATGATGAAACAGTTCTGCATTTTTGGTTTCTAATTAATATTGTTGTGATTGGGGTGGATCTTTAATTTCATTAGCAGACACTGAAAGGAAGCTCGGCCTTAAGCCAGAAGGAAACTCCACTATTGCGTAACGTTCTTCTGTTCAATTAATGATAGCTACAGGGCATCGTACAGTCCTACATGGTGTGGTGAAATACATCATGTCATCATGAGCCGACGTATGTTTACGTACACGTACTCATCACATACTGTCGTCACGGCACTCGGAAACAGCTAAAGGTTAGGGGTCATGCTCTAGGGTACATCATTCGTAACCTGTTGACACTTCGAATCGAACCGACAACCTTCTGATCGCAATGGAAGTAAAGTAGTCGAACATATGACCAGGGGTTTATGACCACATGACATAACTGCCCCAGCTGGATGCTCAACAGTTTGTGGAAAAGCCGTCAAACCAGCACCGGCAATAATGCCAAGTCATTCTTTTGTTCCTTTCTTATTATGATAATTGATGAAAACAAGCTCGTCAGGTTCTTGTGACCTTTTAGTCTTATTAAATAACCAACAAGCTTGATAATTACATCGTTATTGAACTTATTACATTAGAGAAACTTGGTAACACTGTAGGAGTTTGGATATTGAAAATCATGTATGAATGACGCAGCAGTTTTTTCAGCAGATCACCTCATGCACTATTAAATACAGCGCCACCTGCCGGTTTGTGTCGGAATTCGGCCAATACACAATTTGTGGCCTGAATAACGACGTATTTTATTTAATTTATTATATTAATTTATTTTAAAATAATTACAACGTCGTTCCCGTCACAAACAATAAAAGTTCCTTGAATAAAGTTGGTTTGATCTGACGCGCTGTTGAAGCCAGTAACTCGATCCAATAAGGCTGCGTTCAAAACGCACTGAGCTGACTCGCTTTGCTGACTACCTAGTGAAGGTTCTACGGACCCTTAGAAGACTTTTTAGGGCCTAAATAAAGTTATTTGAACACAAGAGCGCCGCGCTAAAGCTAGCACTGTAGAATCGCGCCAAATATCCACTATTAGTACATTTCTTTAACAATCTTTCATTTTAGATGAAATAAATATCAAAAGTTCTACCAAATTTATTGTTTTACTAAAAGGAGATAGCCATTTTAATAAGTACAAGTATAAAAATATTATATTGTATAAGTCCTACAAAAATATTAAGTGTTGTTTGGTGTGTAACGTAAATTAATAGTCCCCATTTCAGTCATTAAACACACTAATTAATCAATGGATTTAAGCAGGTGGTGTTAACAGAATTACTTTCTTTGATAAGTTACTTTCACAATACAGTAACTTTTAGGGAACTATAATTACTTGATTATCTAATTAAACACTTGATGTATACAAATGAAACCATGTATTTATTATAGATTGAAGACAAGTTTGATATTCATAAGCAGCTGGCACAATGTAAATGCCATTTATGTCAAAGTCCCGAATGTGTTGAGGCCTTCAGTCCTTTTTAACAATCTGTGGTTCATCCAATTTCTGCAGCGCCAGTTCTTTAACCAGGTTCTCCACAAGCGTCTTGTACAGCGGCTCGGGATCCTAAAGAATAACATCAGTGTTACACACTTAGCTCCAGTACAACCTAGCATGTGTCGGGTCAGTTGTTACCCATGAGGCACAACAATTTCCGTGATAAAAACATGAAACATCACCTTGTATTCCAGGACTCGCTGTTTCTCGACTGCCTCTTCCAAAGACAAACCGACCCACTCTGCCTCTTCAGCTGGAATTTCAAACTGCTGTCTCGTCACAATGCACAAGACAACAAACACACTAAGCACCCAAATATTCTCAACATAATTAAATTAATTGAATGATATTATTATTGCAGCTTAGTGGACCTTATACTTGTTGTAGATCTTCTCTCTTTGCGTTGGATCTTCTGGGTAGAGTTCTGTGTCTTTATGTGCTAACCGCAGAAGCATAGCACGTTTCAGGTCCATCCCGAACTTTGAATTTAAGTCCTGTTTAGGTGTCTATAGCCACAAACAAACAACGAGCTGTTCTGATTAATGTTTGTTTTTCAGTAATTACCCACACGCATCTTCAAATTCAATTCCTGTGCTTGGAGAAGGAAGTCAGTTGTGCTCCGTTCTGGCTTTTGAGTGGTACGACAAAACTAGTTAGGGCCCTGATAATCCTACATGCCATGGCTGAAAAATTGTGCGAATGAAGCACTGGCATTCCTGTCACCAGTAACTGTCCCAGTTCTTTAATGCTAGTTCTCTCCATAGTGCATGACACAACAACAGAACAAACGTAACATAAGTTTATTTATGCATCAATTTTGGCAAAGCTGCTCTAGTGCAACAGTGTTCACCCTTATTTTCACTGTACCTTAAGAATGTAGAAGTCAAAGCCATACGCCGCATCAATAAGATCCAAAGTGAGAGCCGTGACTGTGATTTCAAACTTCTGGTCGAGGATTTCACTGTATAGCTGCTTTTTGAAGAGCTGAGGCTTCCATGTCTTTTTCAATCTGGTAGAAAGCTGCAAACACACGACATCAAACAGCATCAGTAAACGTGTACAAAAAGAGAAAAAAGGTCAATTTTGATGCAGGACTTGCTCCAAACATGTCTCACAACTGTCTGTGGAATGAATGCATCTGCAACACACTGCTACTGGACTACTGAAATAATGTGTGTTTATCCTCTCCATACTATGAATTTGACCAGAAGAATAACTCACTTTATCGTTATTGGCGTATCTGTAGCCACGTATCCAGCCCTCTCCACCCCACAAACCATGCTGAGATTCAGGTGGGTAATATATTGGGATGGGTATATCCTGCACCCGTTCCCTGTGTCCTGTTTTTGGGTTCGACCTATACTTCACCCCCAGAGGTTTCCAATGCACCGGTGTCGAAGGGTTCGTGTCCTGCAAAGCCTTCAGGTAGTGCTGAGGTAAACGGGAATAGATGCCTTTTTGCAACTTCATGGCTTCCCACAGGCGCGGAGGATATTTGTGTAAAGGCATCTTGATTTACGCTGCTAGGATACAAACGACAAAGCAGAAAGATTTGCCAATAATATACAGACAGTGTAGTTTTTCCAGACATAAAAAAATGTGTTTGATTTCTTTCTATGTAGGCTTTTGCATATGGTGAATGCAAATGAAATCTGCCAACCCAGATTAATGTTTTAGTATTTTGATTTGTGATTTTAAGGTAAAAGGCTTCATCACTGTCACCTCACAGCAAGTGATCCAGGGTTCCAATCACAGGTATATGCAATCTTCTGTATGGAATGTACATGTTCTCCCCATGTCTGCGTGGGTTTCCTCCGGGGACTCCGGTTTCTTCCCTCAGTCCAAAGACATGCACTCAGGTTTAATGAGAAATACTAAAATTGTCCTGTGTGTAACCCTAAATACGATTAACGGGCGTTAAAACTAGATAATAGATCAATAGATTTGTTGTGATTTTACAACAAAGTACATTATATACACAGTGTGTATTTTAAAAGTACAAATACACAACTATTGAATTACAGTAGCGTCAGTAAATGCTTGTACAATATTACCAGTTCCAGCAGCTAAAATAAGCTAAAACAGTTTACATAACATTTACATAACATTTCGAGACGAGCATTTATAATATACGCACCTTATAAACTGTCACCTGGTTTATTTTTAAAGGTTTTATTTTTAAACAATAATTTTGAAGCATCACACTCGGATCTAAACACACATGCTTTGTGAAGGGCACACGGCCGCTTCCGTTTAGCTTCCGTGATCGAGTGTCTCAAATACAGCCGTACTCCCTACAGTGCTCCCTTAATCTGCGCGCCGCTTGGCCGATCAGCCTTCAATCTCTAGTGCACTACAGAGTGAACATGGTATGGATTGAGACGGACGCGTAGTATTTACTTACAGAGAACAAACTGCATGTAATTAAAAGTCCATGTAATTAACTGATTCATATGTGTCATTTAAAAGTATCAAATATAATATAATGTAATGTACACGAAACAATAAAACGTCGATTTAAAAACAATAACATAAAGGATATAAATCGCCCGAAAGGTGGAATTGAACCACTCTGCCGCTAGGCAGCTACAGGTTTGAAGCCTGCACCCCGGACCACCGAGGATCATCCGGGCATTTTAAATGACGTTCACCACAAGTTTAAATACACCAGCAAAGATACCGTTGTCATGTCCATGGTAGACGTTTTACATTTTATTTATTATTTTAACTTTATTAACAAACGCTTTCAATATACTCGTGATAAATGTAACAATAAGTACGTACTCGCTCTTTTTTTTAAATAAAAAAATTAGAAATAAGAAGAAGTAAGCGCATCTGTGCATTGTGGTGATGTCAATGCAAATCTTTTGGATGCCATTGGCTGAAAATCTTGTATTTCCCAAACTCGGAATTAAATACTATTTTTAGACAAAAAGCTCAAAATGCTTTTTTGTTTTCTTAAAGTAATAACCTATTTGAATAATCCCCAGTGGGTTTATATAATCTGTTTTGTATATTTGTATACCAACTATTTCATTTTGAAATCAAGATGCAATCACAAATGTATTGAATGCAATTCATGGTTCATTGTCAATTATTCTGTATGTCAAAATGTGCATATTTGGGTCTATTCGTGCCCCACTTGATTGTCTTGCTGATTTTGTAATGTAGACGTATGAGGTTAGATGTTTTGATGCTACAAATGTTAAAAGATTAGAGTTTTTGATACCATGATGTTAAATTTTTATCACATTTGAATACAAAGATGTCATTTTGTTCATTAGTGTGAACTGTAACATAGTGGGTCGCACTGATGCCTCTGGGTCGTAGGTTTGGTAAGGGCAGTCCAGGTCTTTTTTTGTGTGGAGTTAGCACGCCAAGTCTGTGTGGGTTTCCCTCTGGGTGATTCGGTTTCCTCCCACAGCCCAAAGACAAGTCACCAGATTGATTGAAGATGCTGAATGTTCCGACAACCAGTACATTGCAGTGTGTGTGTGTGTGTGTGTGTGTGTGTGTGTGTGTGTGTGTGTGATGAAATCAAAAACAAACTAGTCCTGAACCCAAACAACTAAGCGACAGCTGGCATTTCAAAATCCATCCATTATTTCGTTTTACGAATACACTAAACACCTGAACAGGTTGTCACAGTCTGTCACAGGGAACAGACACACACCACACGATGATTTCAAGTAGCTCCAGTTAACCCAACTGCATGTCTTTGATGCTTTGATGCCATGGTTCAAGGAAACCAGAGTACCTGGAGGAAAGCCATGCAGACACCTGACAGAACATGCAAACTCCACACGGATCATCTGGACCCAGAAATCAAATCTGGGGGTTTCGTGTGAGGCAAGAGTGCTTTTTTTTATCTTAATTTGATTATCCAGCATGTTAATGCACAAATGCACATAAGGAAAGAAACTATTTGCAAAAGTTTGGTGTCAGGTGAGAGAAAATATTCATTGTTTACATCATTTTGTGACTTAATTCTATTATGACTGATTGATGAGTGATTCTGTATTTGGTCCTTATTGTGTTGTAAAGTGTTTGGACCAATCATGGGAGCCCATGAGAAGTGATAGCTTCGTCTACACTGGGGCCCCGGAGCCTCACCGAACACTCGCGAGATCTACCGGGGGGGACAGAGAGTTACAGAAACAGCCATGTCTAATTTGTTAAAGGTAAGAAGCTTTCAAATTCCACTTTTATTAGCACAAGCTTTGTATTTCCGTTCGGGACTAAAATATATTTCCTAACGCATTGTACATAAACGTTTTATCCCCATTTGGGTAGTTTGCACAAGACCTGACTAGCCGCTATGTAGCTTCTTTTATTTTTGGTGTAGTGCACGTAAACACGATTTCTCTCCCCACCCGTTTTCAGGCAGTTCGTCCGTCTTTGGTTGTGATTGGTTAGCGATCTGTAGTGCCGGTTTATCCCATTGGCTGATGAGTCAGATTTTCTACGCTAGTCTGACTTACGGACCAATAGGAAAGCGTTAGGGCGGTGCTTACCGCAATATGAGTGGGATGTCGGGGAAAATGCCGGACATTCGGCTAAAGCTAAAACTAGCTAACTAGCTGGCAAGCTTAGTAACGGCCCGGTTTAGCTTGCTAGTGACATAGACATGATTTAATATGATATAATGCGTTATAACAATGTGAGTTGTTACTCGCAGTGCAGTATTGCCAGCACACGTTGCTAAAAATCAACAATTGTGTTTGTTAGCAGGTTTGTTAGCAAACACGTCGACTGACAGATACCGGTTAGTAGCAATATGAAGGTTTAATGTACAGATACATTCATGTAACACGACCGGTATCAGCTTCTAATTGCAGCTTTGATTCACGGGTGTTCGATATTGTCATATAAACCTACATCGCGATACTCAGGAGGCAGTGACCTGCACTGATTTGCACTGATTTCTGCCCCACATCAAGTCAATCCTGGTTACCCCTCGAGCTTTTGACTGCTCCACATCCAGGGTTTACGTGCATCTTTTTATCTTTCACGCTGGATGCCCTTCCTCGCCACAACCCTCCCTATTTGTCCGGGCATGGGACCTGTCTACGGTACTTCGATGGGAACGGTTTGCGTTATTTCTGTGGATTTCCAGTGCTGTAGCTCCAAACCAAGATAAATAGGGAGGGTTGTGTCAGGAAGGAAAGCGGTGGGGGGGTCAGCACTGTCGCTTCACAGCAAGAAGTCCCGGTTTGATTCCTGGATAAGACGATCCCGGAGCTTGCATTGTCTGGGTTTCTCCTCAGGTATTCTGGTTTCCTCCCACAGTCCAAAAACGTGCAGTCAGGTTAATCGGAGCTATTGAAATTGGCCTCTGTGTGAGTGTGAGTGCCCTGCAAGAGAATGGCGACCCGTTCAGGTGTTGCTCCCATGGCGACACTAAATAGAATTAAGCTCTGGTAACACTAGATATTAAGGTGTCATTAGAGAAAACATAGAGGTGGTACGGTGGTTACAGCACTCTCACCTCACAGCAAGAAGTCCCGGGTTCGATCCCCCCGGGTCGGGCTGGGGACTTTCTGTGTGGAGTTTGCATGTTCTCCCCCTGTCAGCGTGGGTTTCCTCCGGGTACTCCGGTTTCCTCCCACAGTCTAAAAACATGCACTAGCTTGATCGGAAATGTGAAATTGTCCAGTAGTCTCACAAGTCGTCAGGAAGAGCATCAGGACGGAACACTCTGCTCCAAAACATTAACGTCCTACCCCAGGAACTGGGAAAACGGACGATAAACCAATTCGAGAGCGAGGTTATTTTTTTTTACCATTTTGCTGGCAGTGTATTGTCTTTTACAGATCTGAAAAGTATGAACAAAAGTCTATTCACAAATGTAATAAAGATAACTAGCTCGGTTTACGCTGGTTTTAAACTGATGTATTTTATATACTTGATTTTTATGTGGAGTAAAAGAGAAGGTAGGAAGAGTGTGAAGATAACAGAGAGAAGGCATCTCTTCCGTTGAGACAGGATTTGAACGTTTTAAATTAAGCTTAGGGCTTTGTGATGTGGTGGAGTTTGATCTGCTCTGATCACACACTGTTAAAGCAGGAAGATAAACCTCACAGGCTGCAATGATTTCACTAGTGACTACATGATATCACAGCCAGAGTTATGAAGCAATGGAATTAAAAGTTTGTTTGATTATATATTAGTGACACAAATTTATTGAATATTAAATATTGGTGGTTCTGGCTCGAATGTTCCAGAACCTCTCTCCATATTGCAATTGCTGAAACACGTGAAAATAAAATGCATCAGCTCGAATCAAAAGGAACTAAGATAACTTCTCTTCTGTCTTCTGTCCACTGGATAACAGTGGAACTTAATGGTCTGCATGAGCTTATCGAGCACTACAACTGAGTACTCATTTGCTTCACAAAATACTTACTTGTTTGCCCAATGAATGGTAATTCATAAAAGTATGACCATGGTGTGATTAATAATTATGATAATGATTGTTATAGATAGCAATCCAAAGTACAAATAAATCTTCCTCTCAGTAAAGTGTAAATGCAAATGCACAAATTCTATATTGAAAAACTGTTTCGTTAAGATCTAAAATGCTTTCTGATGGTCTATCCTAGATGTTATCAAGCCTATGTCTGTTAATATCGGTAATTACATCAAAGTGGAATCAAATGTACGGAACAGTGCATGTTCATTTTATTTAAATTTCTCATATTTTTCAGCATTTTCAGCACAGTTGTGGATCATACTGCATTCATATATTTAATATACCCTGAAAATACCTCACTGTTTTAGCCAATCTCATTTTGTGGACCCCCCAATGTGGGACAAACATGAGTATACTGAAGAGGGGCACAACATTTTAGATCAAGTTTTTTTTTGTGCAGATGCTGGCAATATTTTACACATAGATGATTGGCTTTTCTGCACATAAACAACACAATATACATTTATGTGAAACTATTGCATTTAGGGTAATGGGGTGGAACATGGATCTTCAATGAGGTGAATGTTGTAGCTCGGCACAAAACAGAAAATAAAATCAATTTGCAGGATGCTTAACCAAGATAAAACAATACTGTGGCTAAAAGTCCACAAGCTAAAATATAATATGAAAATAAAAGATGTTGGCAATAATAACTCAAACAAACCAAGAACTAAAAGACATCAGCAAATCCATAGCACAGCGTGGTTAAATGGGATACAAAAGGATAAATCAGATATCCTAGAAACAGATAAAAAATATATAGTTCATATGGTACCAGAAAAGTGGTGCCAGATAGTAGTGACATTTATGTGCCTTTTTGTTATCTGCTAACCATATTATAAATAATTTTGATTTTGTAATCACACACACACACACACACACACACACACACACACACACACACAAACATTTTTATAGACTAGTCTCATGACAGACTCTCACACATACATGTATATATATAAAAAAATAGATTTGTAAATCAAATTTACACTTCTGATTTCCGATTGTAGAAAAAGTTTCTA
>JAOTRQ010000032.1:793026-804306 GCA_028565875.1 Hoplisoma paleatum
GGTAACTTTCACTATTATGAGCTGTTTTTAGAACAGGCCCGCGGGCGACTCATAAGGTCCTCGCGGGCGACCTGGTGATTTCTAAATCATTCCAGGGTTCTCGTGCTCTGTAACTTCCAGTCATTGCTAATCAATAAAATGGTTCGAACCGGAACCAGAACCAAGCAGCCCCGACCCCCCCCCCCCCCCCACGCAGGTCCGTGTTATACAGCACGCCCAGTGTGACCTACTTTCCTCCTGACTGCGACGGGATAAAGACCCTCGGCGCAGCAGGAAGCACCACGAGAGTGCAATTTCCCCCCTCCAGCCTCCGTAAACGACGCAAATCAGAACAAGCCTAAGCATCTGACTTAATCCTGTGAGATAATGATTCTGCTTCCTGCCAGAATTACTGGGTTACTTCAAAGCAGGGTTGCCAGATCCAGATCTGAATTTACCGACTTGGCATAGCAGACAAATGAAGTTTTAAAGGCCACAGTTAATGCAGCGACATGACTAAAAGAACACATGTCATGACGCAGTTATTAATGAACATAGTTACTAACAGACAGCAAATTCATCCGATTTTTCCCCCCATCATGCTCCAAATGCTCATTCATTTTCCATGTACAATCGTAGAACGAGACCTAGAATTTATCAACGCAGAGCCTCTGTGTCTAACTACACAACAGAACGATGACTTGCAAATTTATGGCCCAACCTTGATTTATCTGATATGTTTGGTATGCTTAATTATGGCACTATAACCATTAACAAAACCCAGTCTGTGATTACGTTAGTGCTGGCAATAAAACACTTATTATATTGTCTCTCCACGTGTACACAGGCATCATTCAGCATCCCGACCAAGTCACAACTGGACGACACAGGGCTCTTAAACGGGGTGTGAACAGACCTGACATTTTCTGGTACAAGTTGTCCCGATGTGCATCAAAAAGAGGTTTGTTTAAACCTGGGCAAGCTCAGGAAGGGATAGGCTCATGAACACACACAGCAATTCTGTGTTCCACATGGAGAACCTGAGGTGAGTTCATTCACGAGAACAATGAACTAACTATATTAGTGCTAATCATCAAGTTATAAGACAACCTCAGAGACTAGTGTGAGACAAACGTTGACATAAAAATCAGTGCAAACGACAAACGGCTATTAGGAACATCTGCTAGGGCTCAATCGGCATCCTATAAGCATTGGCGTAAGCAAGCGAGTTTGCAGGACATGCAGGACAATCGGGCATTGACTGAAGAAGGGTGTGTACTGTGTTGACCTCATGCAGATCTTTCGATGACTAAAGGTCCACTTACACAATCTCAAATCAGTGCTTCCTTAAAATGTTTCCTCAAGTCTTCAGGCCCAGATGCGTTAAGCATTAAGCAACGGCGTGTCGTTCGGTTCAAGCTGTCGCCATCGTTTTTTTCTTTCGCAGGGGGTCGCAGGATAGATCGAGATCACCGAACCACATTTTACTTCCATTCAATGATTGTGCAGGTTTGTCGCACAACGAGCCACGATAGTTTCAGAACAGAAGTGAAACACGGTGCTATTTTCTGCTGTTGTAACCCAGCTGGCTCGATCATTTAGGGCCAGACAGTTTTGTATGTCTGTCTGTCTCTCTTACTATGATTATATTTTAAATTTATAGTTCTAATAAGAACTAAAAGTGGCATTCTTGGGTCGAAGGTTCGATCCCCAAGTGTGGCGGAGCTGGGTCCTCCCAGGTTTTCCCAGGAGGCACTTTGGCTTAATGGTCAGCACCGTCCCCTTACAGCAAGAAATCCCAGGTCCGATACCTGTGTGGAGTTTGCATGTTCGTCCTGTGCCTGCAAGGCTTTACTCCAAGTGCTCCGGTTTCCGCCCAATATCCATGACGTGTGTCCGACTGTGTGACTTGATGTGTATCGGCGACACACACGGTGTGTCGTGAATGACCATGACCTTAAATCGACGGCTCAATAAATAAACCAAATCGTGTCTGTGTGGCGTTCCTACGGGTGCTCCTGGTTTCCTACAGGTCGAAAACATGCCACCAGGTAAACTGGAGTGAACTGGAAAGCTGAATCTGATCGTAGAGCTCTAACCAGTTGTCGTGCAGGTCCCAAGCCCGGATAAATAGGAGAGTTGTGACAAGAAAGGCATCCTTCGATTGAAATCTGTGCCAATGAGTCGACCAAGGGAAATCTGACAAGTCACAAAAGTCAGTGGAATACACACACACACACACACACACACACACACACACACACACACACACACACACACACACACAACAGGAGGGGGGTCCCCCTGTAGGTAACGTTGCACCGTTACACGTTACATGTATCTGCCTATTTAAATCTGGTGTTATTACTGTCCACACGGGCTGCATTAAAACACGTTGCGTCAATTTAGTAACACAAACCCACACAAATGTTGCACAAAGTCGTGCTTTAGTTACCTGCGTGCGCTCGAAGTTTTCTCGCTCCATCTCTAAACTGTTCGCTGCACCAGCGCGGCGGCTCAACACTTTCGGAATGGGGTTCGGCACTTGCTGCATGGAGCTCTTCACTCGATCCATTTCAAGAATAGTATCCGAAACACGAATACCCACAAAGATCGAGAACAAACGGTTGTGAGCCGCTGAGATTTCCCAGCACGTTACGACGCGTTATTCTAGAGCGTCAAAAACACTGATCTCCAACACATGTCAACGACAGAACTGAGTGACACACATGGCGTATAGATCGACGTTTATTCGACGTCACAGGATTCCGCCTGTAAGCTGTAGGAGTCGTCGCGAACACACGAACATGATTGGTTGTTCAAGAAATCATCACGCCCACTCAGGATTTTTCTGCAATATGATTGGTCAGTATTAAACTTACCACGAAGACGTTATTTTTTATGTATACATAAATGACAACTAATTCACACAAGTTCAAAAGGGATTAAAATACATTTAACTAATTTATTAGTGATTATATACTTACTAATAAAACGTGGTGTTTATTTATACATATTTAATCCACTATGTACTGATTTCCGAGTTCGTGCGGGTAGAAAGAAATAATTTTTGGCCTAAAACGATATGGGTTGACCAAACCGTAAAGCCTATAGCCATAAAACATGGTCATCTGATAGTAAACCTTCCCGCTTCCTTGGGCGCTAAAAATCAGCCTGATCGGCCTCAAGGGGGCGCTACAGTGCATAGAAATGCGTTGATGACCGGCTCTCGTACACCACATTTTTTAAAACAAACTTTTTGCAAATGTTTTACCTTATTCCTTGGGTAATGACAAACCAAAAAGATACATACAACCATTAAGCTCGGCTCACATACATTTTTCGCTAATTAGCATCAAGTTTTGTGCATGTAGGCCTATAGGGGGCGCTACAACTGAGAGCCAAAGTCTACAGCAGATTGGTCCGTACCCGTAAGTCCAATCGAGCTGAAACTTGGCATGTAGAGTCAAGTACAAAGTTTACAAGTGCTGCTAGGAGGACGAAGACGGCGCCCTTGTGACTCGCGTCATGAAATATCATAAGCCTGGATAGTAATAATAAAATTAAAAAAAAATCACAACAGTCATTAAAAGAATTCTTTATTTTGCAAGGAAATAAATTATACACCTTAAAAAGAAAACAATTTGAAGAGTAGATAACAGACCGCATGATAAACATCCACTCGAACGTCCTACAGCTACAAACAGCCACCGAACGTAGCGGCGAACATTCACGGCATGAATTCATTAATGGCTTCAAAACGCAATACTTCCCAAGTCGCCAGTACAGGTTTCGGGTTGGCATGTTTTACAACAAATCCGTACGTAAGAACGGCTCGCACTCAGGTCCACATCTTGCAGAAGTGCTACGCCGTTTCTATTCGATGTGCGACGTCCTACCACAAATAAAAAAACGAGTGCAGAAATAAACACTGAAACGAGTCTCGAATCTTCGATACGCTTGTGAAAGTAAATACCGAGTAGCACCATTCGCCACCTCGGCCTCTTCAAGATGTCCGAATGATGATGTGGAACCCAGACGAGTTACACACACTCACACACACACGCCTGGGATTCGCCTCGACGTGTTCTGTAACACAACTCAGATATGATGTCTTTAAGGCGACATAAACACTTAAAGCGCTCGTTCGAGAAAGCAAGTTCTCAAATGTGTCCATTTTGACGGAACCGGAGTTCATTTCTATCCCAAACACGGATGGAAGGTCTATTTCGTCGTTGAGATTTAGGATCATTATTGCTTATATCGATCAGGCTTTGATCATGAAGTACAAGACGAGCCTGCAACAGTGTTTCACAAAGCTTGATTCATATAATATTTCAATCCTCTTACGTGGGTTGATGGACCATTTGGATCAGATCAGATTTTGCTGAACTTCTAGAGCACCGACGGTTCTCCCGGCTCAGAGATAAAGACAGTTAATAAGCAATCTGTTAACATGGCGGAGAAAGAGAGAAACGCACCATGACTGACAGGGGGTTAAAAGTATCTGCACGTTTATCAATCCATCTCGGAACCAAGCTGCCTTTCAGGATTTAGAGCTTTTTAGAGACAAGAACTCGACTGAATTCGATGGTTTCATTTTCAACAAGAGGTATTTCGAGGTTCGAGAGCCGAATGGCTTGATACCTCATTACAGGCCACGTTTCTGACATCACAAATCAATGACCTGCGAAGTTGAAACGGCGATCAAACAAAGTGGACTCCAATCCAAACGAGATGAGGAGCAGGATATACAACACGTGCAGTGGGGAAAAGTCAGGACACAAACTCGTGACGGCATTTATTACTGATCTGTTTAAGATTCAGACGAGTAGAACTGGCGATCGTAATGAAATATAAACCTCGATACAGTATATAGTGTACGGATCGATTTGCTTTGGCAATGCGTATGGAAAGTCACTTTATATTTGGAGCTGCTTTGAGCGTTCAGACTAATCCGGACTCGTTTCTCTAAACACACAAAAATCTCACGTTTCAAGCCTTTGGTTGAGCGCAGACGGCCAGAAGACCATCCTGTCCTTTTAAAACCTCAAAAAGATGTGCAGAATGTGAATAGAATGCGGGAGGAAAAACACCCTGGGGTCTAAACGATATGATCGATTCCATCTTATATCTGTCTTATAATAACAGGACTCGGGATTAACCACCAAGCGCTCGAAGCTCAGTTACGAATAAAGTGCTACCGCGCTATTCGTCCATCCTGGTACAGGGGGCGCTGATGTAGCGCTGATGTTTGTACAGACACACACGCACACACACACACACACGGCACACACAAACGGTGGACGGAGACCGCAGACAGCATGCTGTTCATGTCGACACTCAGAACACAAATCAAATGATAGTAAGAAGAAGAAGAAGTAGAAGAAAAAGGCAAACCACGCACCATGCATGTCGACTACCAGTTGGCAAAAATAGTTCATTAGTTTGTGTGTGTGTGTGTGTTTAGTTTTTCCAAGCGAAATCTCCCACCCTCATCTTAAGATCCGTGTTTGGAAGATAACGTCGTCAACAACAACAACAACAAAAATGAGCTATTCTGGTGATGTGTGACGTCTAGAAAACGAGCCTGTCGCTCCACAGCAGCCAGTGTGATGGTGGGTTTTCCTTTTTCTCCCCCCCCCCTTCTCTGGTGTCACAGCACTCGTCATCCACGGCTGAGCTGCTGCATGTCCTCCGACTTGATCGGGATCGAAAAAACCGCCGGCCACCCATCGCGCTACGCCATGTAGATGAAGGTGTTAATGTCCGACTCGTCGCGCTTGATGTACTTGTGCTCGATGAGCCACTCGATCTGCTCCTTGATCATCTTCTTCTGAGGGAGGAACATGTTCTTCAGGATCTCCACCAGCTCGGTCTGCAGCTGGGCGTTCGTGATCTTCTTGCGCATCTTCATGATCTGAATGATGGCTTCCTGTTTTGTTTCCCGGGGGAGCAGAAAGAAGAAAAAACATGATCATAATAACCAGACGCAACACATTACGAACACTTTTCTATCATCAGGGAGTCTCGGCTGCCCCGCCAGCGCCTTTTTCTGGGTCATTCAAACGAGAATCGATATGAATCGATTCCCTCGGACGATTCTGTTGAATCGAGGATTCATTTAAAAGAAATCAATTTTCACGTTTAACAGCAGGGGGCGCTGGCGCTATATATATTTGAAAGCAAAACATGAATCCGAATTTGATACAGTTTGCAAATTCCCAAATGAAAAGCTACTTTTATTGTTATTTAAATCAATCAAATACTTTACGACGCATGTTGTGCTGTGATGAGCTGAATGCCTACCTGTGTTCTTAAAATTCGTAACTGAACGATGCCCTCGTTCTCCTCTTCTCTCATCCGTTCTGTAGTCAGCTGGAGTCGACCAATCAGGTTAATCTTACCGCGCTTCTGCACCTTGGAGTTTTTTCTGATGGGGGAAAAAAGTGTAATATAGTTTGTTTTATTTACGCCCCGTTTGCCTTCGTGAATCTGGCTGTAGTGGCGATGTTATAACTGTTTATTCCATTTTGTTTTGTTGTACAATTGTTGATCTTGGCTCATTTATATGCATTGTGTCGGTTTCGATGTTGTTAAAAATGGTAAAACTTTTGTTATTGTTTTGTCGAAACGTTCTTATATGGTTTGTGTCGCCAATGAAATTGGTGTCGCAATATTGTTATCACTTCATTATTATGCTTAGAATGAACTACAATACAGAGGACTGTCAAGGAGGAGTCAAATATTAAATCCCCGTGAGTGAAGAGCACAGATTTAATTTCTTTGTTTACTGCTGCTTTTATCTCCACTTGAACCTGTTTGTTCACAGGACAAAATCTCAACGATTCTCAAGACTTGAACCATGCTGAGCATCTGTGTGATGACCATGCGCACACACACACACACGGACAAACACACTCCGGCTTACTAAGGCACACCCGACCCATCTAGATCCCCTTCTCGTGTGGTGGTCCTAACGATGCGAGCGGGTGTATCGATGCCGTTATGGTCGCCGACAGATCTTTATGGGTGGTGAAACTTGGTACTCACATCAACGAGAACTCCTGATTGACGAAGAACAGTGTGCTATCTGTGAAGTCTTTGGGAGAGCTCACTTGAGGTTCGTAGGACAGGACCTGCCGCTTGAGTTTTGGAAAGGCAACGAGGGACTAAACACACACACAAAGAGAGAGAGAGAGAGAATTCTCAGTTCCTTTCACTTAAGATACAAAACTCTCATGTTTTTGTTTCTTGCAATTTTACCGACATGTTTTACACACTCGTGGCACTCCAACTGACCGTCCTGGGATGTTTTTGGACTGTGTGTGGACACGCTATGGAGAGCCCGGAAGAAAACCCACACAGAACAGGATTGCTTGATGACTGGGTGCCAAAATAAATACGTTTTAAACTTTAGTATTGCTCTAGGTTGTTGCCGAGCGCGACACTGCAAGTCGCTTTGGATAAAGGCCCCGGCTAGATGCTGAAAATGTAAAAAGTAAAATGCATCTACACAGAAAGTCCCAGGTGTACCCTGGGAATCGAACCCGGGACTTCTAAAACCGCAAAGATGCTAGACTACTAAGTGAAGTGCTCACCCATAGCGTCCGTCTAAGCTCGGCATCGGGCAGCTCGGTGGCAAGCTTCAAGTTTTCGAAGCTGATCTTCTCCCGGGGTCTCTGATTCCACGCGAAGAGGACGGCCAACTGGAAGGTCGTGACCTCCAAGTCGTACTGCCCCACTTCGTTTTTGAACGTAATCTGTAAAGGTAAGCGTTCGCTGTAACCATCGGCGTCCACAACGTGTCTCAAGTCATCTAACAAACTCAGTCTCTTACGATGCCATTAGACATGAGGTGGTGCCAGTGGAGCTTCCTGCCGCTGTGGTTCTTTTTGTAAAAGTCTTCGACTTCAGGGATGAGGTCCTCCAGCTCGGTGGGAAGTGAAACGAAGACCTTCTCTGAGCTTCGGGACCATGCTCCAGCATTCAGGATTTTTATATTTACAGAGTCGGCTGTAGGAGACATTAATGAACAAATTTGCTAAGCAACAGTCTTGTTTGTACGTTTTCTCTACGTGTATAATCACACAATAAAGGTTTAATGAACGTTAAATATGTTACATAAATGATAATCACGTCCCGTCTTGTAAGATAAGGGCATGTTTGTGTATTCGGACCGGCCGGTTATCAGGACCAAAAACGATCGTGTGTGTTTGTACGTCACCTGGTAAAGCGAGCTTGTTGTGTTTGTGCATCTCCTTAAAGACCTGGTTCAGATCCTCAGAGACTTTAATGTCCTGAAACATTCTAGCCAGCTTGTTAACATAATCAGCTGGCATGCCAACTTCCTGTAGGGTAAATAATAATAATAAAAAAAAAGCTGGTCATCCACCGTAAATGAGAACTGAAAGGTGTGTCGTACTGCCTGGTGAATTCTTACCCTGAGCCACTCCACCATGTTCTCCTCGATCTCACTGTCGGCTGAAATATCCAGAATCAGCCGTCTTGTCAGATGAGCTTTATGATACCTCATGAACACGTCCTTATTCTGGACGTATTTTAGCACCAGCAACTACGACCAGAGGAACAGTGAGTTTCACAATGCATCTCATCATTAACCAGTCCTATCCAGGTGGTTCGATAACTGGGCCTGTGATCGTCGTGCGAGGAACCGAAGCCTTTGGTGCAACCAACTGTAGCGAAAAGCCAATCTCATAATGAGATCTGGCGACTTTCAGCCCGGGGTTTCATAGAGAGCGAATACTTCATTCGCAAGCACTGTTTTAATAGTTAAAGTGGCAGCGCCCTCGTGTGGTCAGTGTCGGTACTTGCGTGTTTCACTGCACCGATTGAGATAAATGCGTAGGAATCATTGCGTTATGTTTAAAAGCACCGCGGTGAACGGCGACGAACAGAAATCTTACCACTTCCTTTAACTTCAGCTCGATCTCCTCGGACGTGAGCTTCTTGCTCAGCGGCGTCTTTCTCAACAGCATGTCACAATAGTTGGCTAGCAGCTCTGGACACTTGGATTCAGGTTGTGTTTTGAGACCCACTCTGTATAAAAAAGTCACACACACACACACAGAAAACACGCAACAAATCGAGTGCTAGTCGATAAGACAGAAGGTTCGTATTACTGAGCCAAAGGTGCCGTCTGTATCCAGATTGCTTGTGTATTTATAATGGTTATTAATGATTATATACATCTTATAAACATATTACGGGTGTCGCAGTGTCGCCACACAGCAAGAAGTACCCGGGTACGATTCCCGGGTGTGTCGATCCGGGGTTTCCGGCGTGTAGTTTGCATGCTCTCCTCATGTCTGTGTCGGTTTTATCCGGGTAATACGGTTTCTTCCCACAGTCCAAAGACATGCTTTATTAAGGTTAATTGGAGATTGGTAATGGTAAAATTGTCCTGTTTGTGTGTGTGTTTGTCTCTGTATCAGACAAGCTATTCAGGTGCTTTAGTGTATTCGCCCAATGTGTCCCACCGTGACCCTAAATAGGATTAAGTGTTTATTAATAAAAGCACTAATGAATACGTGAAGTAATTACATACAAAGATAAATGACATAAATTCATTAATAAATAATGATTACTAAATTATTACATAGTTATGCTACATGAAATATGAGGTGCCATAACTCACCCTTTCTGTTTCATGGGAAGCTCCAACTTAAATATTGTGGCATCGTTTACAACAGCTTTATAAGCCTAGAAGAGCGTTAGACCAAGTCGTTACATCTTTATCCAGTTCGTTTTTAATTCTACCTTATATACGTAGTCATGACATATAATAACTATGATATAAACTTATACGGTAAGTATAAATAAGCAGAGATGACGTTTAATAGACTTACTTTATCTCTAGCTGTGAGAAATCGTGGATCGTCCTGGAAAGCTTCCTTTACAAGTTTACTAAAGCGGTTAAACAGGGTTAAAAGTTGCTCCACATACTTCTCAGAGTCCTGAGCACGGAATGGTTACAAAAACAAATCCCAGAATATACAGATTACACTCAATATTAATGGGTTCAATAAACAAATCGAAACAAAAAAATAATGTCTTCATTTCATAGTTTGTTACTCACGGTTGTGATGGTCTCGGCTGCAGCGACCATGTCAGCCAGACCGGCACTGATTATGTGTTCTTCTAGATCTTTAAGCATGGGTTCAATTCCACTCGGTACTTTATCCATCAGCGAGAACATCAAGTGCAGTTCTGAACAATCGCCAAGAACAGTGGGGTTATTTATCTTCTTACAAACTGTTATACGAGGAAGCCAAACTATATGGAAAAAGCGAACTCACTGTCGGTTTCGTTACGTTTAATCATGCCAGGACATTCTGCCAAAATCGTCTCTTTAAACGACGTCACCAGTGCATTGACACAGCATTCCATAAGCTAGACAGAGAGCAGAACGATCTGAACAGACGTGCATTAAACGTTTACGCGTCGTCTCCTTTTAAAAAAACGCTCGTAATACTCACTGCTTGAACAGAATTACATTCGCGTCTCGTCTCTAAATAACGTAGTGCTCGTTTCTCTTCCTCCCGCAATTTAGCGTCTGCCTGCAATTGACGAACATGAAAAGCGTATGAAACACTGACCCACGTTCCATTTATGTCAAAATTATTCGACATAAACGCATCGTTAGTTTAAAACTAGGACTGGATCGATACCACTTAGATCACTTTGCAAGATCGGTTCTCCTCAAAAACAACGAAGCAGTACTAAGCCCTAAATAAAACAAACAAAATCTACCAAAAGGAATAAATACAGAGCCAATAACATTACAGTTCTGGCCAAAACAAATAAATACCAGTTATATTTGATTCATCAGGAGAGTTGGCTTATTTAACAGAACCATACCGGCAAGCATTTAAAATAATACATGAAATTTAATCTGTATTTAAAAAGTAAACGATCATTTCTATATATACACACAATTTGATTTAAATATACAAGTCTAGAGTCGTCAGGTCTTGGATTACAGTATTTGTCTTTGCAATATCCAATCCAGTGATTTGTGCTGCCAGTCCTGACAGAAGTAAAGTCGTATCCTTATTAAGGGGACCCATTTACATACATATTTCATGTAATTTTGAACTCCATTCTGCTGCAGGTACGAGGGCGCCTGCGTCCTGTAGAACCTCTCGGTGGAGTCCAAGTAAGCCTTCTCAAAGTTATCCCTATAGATCTGCAGCTTATCATCAGGGTTGGAACACAGGTTTACTGCAAGAAGGTTAAAAGAGGCATCAGCTACAGATTGTATACAAACAGGGTGTATGT
>JAOTRQ010000032.1:812153-831326 GCA_028565875.1 Hoplisoma paleatum
TAGATTATATATAGTTATAATCTGATTAAGATGTAGGTATAGATTATATATAGTTATAATCTGATTAAGATGTAGGTATAGATCATATGTAGGTATAATCTGATAAAAATGTCTAGATTATATGTTGGTATTATACAGATGTAGAACGGGAACAATCTCGTGTGCTAGTGAGAAAATGTTCATCCCGCCGTGTCCCACATCATGTGACAGGAAACAGGCGTGTCTGGTGGCTGTAAATGTCGGCCGTGTTTTGGTCTCGAGTTCCTTCCTCTGTATTTCCTCCGCTTGTCTGAAGTCATGTCGCGTTCAGCCGTCTGTCACGACTTCACCCGCCGTTTCTTTTTAAAAGCTGCTTTTTTTTTTACCCCACAACTGCTGTCGTGTGTTTCCTGAACATTTTTAATTCTTTAATCAGTGGTGTGTCGTGTATTTAACACCGGGTGTAATCTCGTAATCTCAATCCCAGAAGTGTCACAGATGATTTATCACTACGTCATAAATAACAACTCATTTTAATAATAAGAGCGATGAAATATATTATTTTATATGCATATATAGCAACAGAATGTTTGTTTTTACTGCTGTAAACATTCAATTATCCATGTTTTCCACGACATGTCCATATTCACTGGCCGTTCTCCCAAACCTCTAAGACCGGGAACAACATATCCCAGCATTCAGTGCAGTACTACAACTACTGAATAACAGAGACGTCAGTGCTTAATAATCACGGCTTATTTAAGGCTACAGGCGCCGCACTAGCGCTGCTGCATGGCCTGATGTCTGATTGGATAAAAGCTCGTGGATAAATCTATACAACTGCAAGAAGAGCTTAGAGAGGAGGAGGAGGAGGAGGAGGAGGATGAAGAGGAGGAGTGACTATTTGGACTCATTTTACGCTCGTTTGTTGAACGATGGATTAAATCAGACGGCGACCCACCACTGATCGTATTTGTTTCGGTTGAATTAATTTTATTTCTTTTTTTCGCCTCGTGTGAAATCGCAGCAGCGAAAACTCTGCAGATCTTCAACATCGAGATGAAGAGCAAGATGAAGGCTCACACCATGACTGACGACGTGACCTTCTGGAAGTGGATCTCGCTCAATACCGTGGCGCTGGTGACCGACAACGCCGTCTACCACTGGAGCATGGAGGGAGACTCTCAGCCCGTCAAAGTCTTCGACCGGCACTCCAGCCTGGCCGGTTGCCAGATCATCAACTACCGCACCGACGCCAAACAGAAGTGGCTTCTCCTCATCGGCATTTCGGCACAGGTAGGGCTCTGACCTGGCAACCCTCTGCTTTGACAGCGGTAGGTTTGATCTGGCAACCCCTCATTTTCTTTTCCTTTCAGCAAAACCGTGTAGTCGGAGCGATGCAGCTTTACTCCGTGGATAGAAAAGTCTCTCAGCCCATCGAGGGCCACGCCGCCGGCTTCGCCCAGTTCAAGATGGAGGGAAACGCCGAGGAATCCACGCTCTTCTGCTTCGCCGTGCGCGGTCAGGCCGGAGGAAAGGTCAGCCATCACGGCCCGACCCTCGTACAACGTAAAGACCCGCTCCTCCCCGAAGTTAAAAATATCGTTTTCTTTATTTCTAGCTGCACATCATTGAAGTTGGAACCCCTCCGACTGGGAATCAGCCTTTCCCGAAGAAAGCCGTGGACGTCTTTTTCCCACCCGAGGCTCAGAACGACTTCCCAGTGGCCATGCAGGTATTCATACATGAAACATACATGTGTAACGAATCAACTAACGAAGTCCTCAGAAATAAACAAACTCTGGTTTTATAGTGACGTTTCTCTTCTGAAATGATTCGATCTCATGCAGATCAGCCCCAAACAGGACGTCGTCTTTCTCATCACCAAATACGGTTACATCCACCTATACGACCTGGAGACCGGGACCTGCATCTACATGAACCGGATCAGTGGGGAGACCATCTTTGTGACCGCGCCACACGAAGCTACTTCTGGTATCATTGGGGTCAACAGGAAGGGACAGGTAATTATAGGACCGGAATCATGGTTGAAGACCATGTCGTTATTCTTATAAATTCATTATTCCGTTTGTTAGAATAAAGTTTTTTATAAAATATCTCAGTATAAAGTATAAATGTAAAATATATTTGTATACGTATAACAATAAAATAAGTACATTTCTATGTATATCTATGTATAAAGTTATAAGTATATATAACGTCTCTACATATAAAGTATATATAAAATATCCAAGTCTAAAGTTATAACTATTCAATCTCTAAACATAAAGTATTTAAGTATAATGTTATTATTGTGTATATATGAGATATCATATAAGTATAAAGTATAACTGTATATACAATATAAAGTAAATGTGTAAGTATAAAAATTGAAATAAGTATATAAAATTTAGGTTATTTATATTGCAGTGTTATACATGGTGTGTATATTTAGTACTGAACACACACATGATAAGATGTTTGCGGCGATACAGAAGTGGTTTAAGACGTGACTGGTACTGAGGACGGAACTCTGCTTCGTCCTCCTGTTTACTGAAACCCGATGCCGGCGGGTGATGAATAATTTTCCAGCGTCGCCTCCTGTGCCATGAAATATGCAGCGAAGCAGAAGAAAGACGATCGTTTCTTCTTTTGTGTCCCGCTTCTCGTTTCGTTTGGACTCGTTTGTTTGCCTCGAACGACGTAAACTCTCGGGGCTCACATATCCCGTCATAGTTCACTAACCGGACGCCCGTCTCCTCATGAGGGAGGAAGATCTTGCTCCGGGCCACATGGTGGACTAGTGTAATTGTAATTGGATGTGTTTCATCACAATGATCTGAACCACATCATCGGCGTCTACAAGGAGGTCCGAATAATTACATAGTCGATGTTAGACGCTGGAAAAATCCTCAGAAATAAAGTTCTATTTTTTTGTTTTTTGTCAATAAATATGTTCTTTATATATTTATATTTTTTATATTTCTAACAAGAACTCGTAAAATTAATCTCAGTCATGTAAGCAATGTTGCTGGAATGTTCTATGCGATGTATCGTTAAATCTTTAATACATATTTAGAATAATAATGCTGACTGTAGTGTGGTATCAATAATGGTCACACTCATTATTGCACTATGAGGTGGACTGTTGTAGCTACACATGGACACACATGGATGGAATTCAATGTTAAGCAGTTGGTCGTAATGTTATGCCTGATCTATGCATGTTTTAAAGGTTCTCTGTCTGTCCCGACACCACCCCCTCTCTCTCTCTCTCTCTATAATGTCTGTCTGTATGTCTGTCTGTCTCTATTCAGGTGCTGTCTGTCTGTGTGGAGGAGGAGAACATCATCCCCTACATCACCAACGTGCTCCAGAACCCCGACCTGGCCCTGCGCATGGCCGTACGCAACAACCTGGCCGGCGCCGAGGAGCTCTTCGCTCGCAAGTTCAACACGCTCTTCGCGGGAGGGAACTACTCCGAGGCCGCCAAAGTGGCCGCCAACGCACCCAAGGTACGAGACGAACAGAACTACAGATTTTAACAGAAGGGGGGTGGGACCAGGGCATCTTTAAACATTTAAGGATGTTTTCTTACTTACTCGGTGTTCTCGGTTACTCAGGGCATCCTGCGCACTCCCGACACCATCCGGCGTTTCCAGAGCGTCCCGGCTCAGGCGGGTCAGACCTCGCCGCTCCTGCAGTACTTCGGAATCCTGTTGGATCAGGGCCAACTGAACAAGTTCGAGTCCCTGGAACTGTGCAGGCCGGTTCTACAGCAGGGCCGCAAGCAGCTCCTGGAGAAATGGCTGAAGGAGGACAAGGTACCAAGTTGTTTTTAATATTTAAATTTAGGACTATAGTACATTATCATTTATCATCACAAGTCATTTTTTGTTTGTACACAAGGTACAGAATTAAGAGAGAACGTTTTGTTTTATTATTTATGATTAATATATGATTAAACATGATACAGTTCTTGGCACCCGGGTTTAGTTCTGAGCTGTGCCATATAACCCGATCCGTGCAGTAAAACATATACTCCCACACTCCAGGGGTCAGTAGTGAGTCCTGCTTCGGCACTTCAGCAAAACAGCATCTGTTTAGTGCGTGTAGTGTCCATCATCACCACACCGTATTTGGTGGGGGTGTTTTAGTGCCACATCCTGGTATTTTCAGAGATTTCAGACGCACTAAAATGACGTTCTCTGAGTTTACAAGCGACGTGACCAGACATACGTTCTACTGAAGATGAATTCGATACGGCTCCGTACACTCGAGCCAAATCTAATCGTATCGATCCCATCCGTCTTCCGTTTTCATGCCGTTTACCGCCACGTGTTATCAAATCTTTAATTCCAGCTGGAATGTTCTGAAGAACTGGGTGATCTGGTGAAGTCTGTCGACCCGACTCTCGCCCTGAGCGTCTACCTGAGGGCAAACGTCCCAAACAAGGTCATCCAGTGCTTCGCCGAGACCGGCCAGTTCCAGAAGATCGTCCTGTACGCCAAAAAGGTGAGTTTGTGTACCGTGCTTTGTGACGTGTTGTACATACCACGCCAGTGTATGACCTGTTAAGGCACGCAGTGTATCATTTATGTTGTAATTAGGATTTTATATTCTTTATTGTTTCCTCTGGCTGCAGGTCGGTTACACTCCAGACTGGATCTTCCTGCTTCGGAACGTGATGCGGATCAGTCCGGAACAGGGTCTGCAGTTCTCCCAGATGTTAGTTCAGGATGAGGAGCCGCTGGCCGATATCACCCAGGTGACTGAACCGCCTGCATGCGGAACCTCAGCGGAACCTCATCTGAACCTCGCCGGAACTCGTTGACTGACGTCCCGTTTTTATTTCTTCTTTCCTCCGCGTGCAGATCGTGGACGTGTTCATGGAGTACAACCTGATTCAGCAGTGCACGTCCTTCCTGCTGGACGCCCTGAAGAACAACCGGCCCACGGAGGGTCCGCTGCAGACTCGCCTGCTGGAGATGAACCTCATGCACGCGCCTCAGGTCAACCTCGGTCATCATCTCGGTTCTATTACACAAAATCTCACCTTTTTGAGTGCTTTAGCATTTCCACTTGCTACTAGAAACGTGTGCGTGCGTTTCAGGAATCATGAACTATTTGGATTTCTTTAACAGATGGAATTTGCATCAAATGTGATTGTGTGATTGATTTTTACATTGTGTGTGTGTGTGTTTGTGTTTTGTAATGTTTGTTTTACTAGAGCTTGATCTTGTTTTGTTGTTGTTTCTTTTGCTTTTAGGTGGCCGATGCCATTCTGGGAAACCAGATGTTCACCCATTACGACCGGGCACACGTTGCCCAGCTGTGTGAGAAGGCCGGATTGTTGCAGAGAGCCCTGGAGCATTACACCGACCTGTACGACATCAAACGTGCAGTGGTGCACACTCACCTGCTCAACCCCGAGGTACTGACTCACTGAGTCATGACTCTGTGAATCGTGAGTCAACGACTCGTGCCCACGGTAGCAAGACCTGGTCTCGTCTGAGCGTGAACCGGCAACCTTTCGGCTTCAATATTTATTTAAACGAATGGCTGATGTGTGTGGACAGCACACAGAAAGTCATGGGCCATCATCAATATTAATAATTAAATTTTAAACACATTTGAAATGTCTTTAATTGTTTTGTTGTTGTAAATAATGTATCGTGAGGTGAGTTTTGTTTACTGATTGTTCGCTGATCTGGACACGAATGTAAACAAACTTCTGTGTGGTTGTGTTTTGTTTTTGTGTCTTGCCTGCAGTGGCTGGTGAACTTTTTCGGTTCCCTGTCGGTCGAGGACTCTCTGGAGTGTCTGAGAGCCATGCTGTCCGCCAACATCCGGCAGAACCTTCAGATCTGCGTCCAGGTGGCCTCCAAGTACCACGAGCAGCTCACCACACAGTCCCTCACCGAGCTCTTTGAGTCTTTCAAGAGCTTCGAGGGTAAGATCGGTTCTTCTTCGGGTTCTACGGTCGGAACCGGTGGAGGGGTTTAACACAGCCAATGTTCCGCAGGTCTATTTTACTTCCTGGGTTCCATCGTGAACTTCAGCCAGGACCCGGAAGTTCATTTTAAGTACATCCAGGCGGCCTGTAAGACCGGACAGATCAAAGAGGTGGAGAGGATCTGCCGAGAGAGTAACTGCTACGATTCTGAGCGTGTGAAGAATTTCCTGAAGGTACGAGGCCCGACACACACACACACACACACACACACACACACACACACACACAGATAAGCTATATATTTACCATTTTAACGTCATGTTTTTTAAACACTGACTCGTATCCGTGACTGTAAACGTTCATTCATTCGTCACATCGAGCACAGTCATGGACGATTTGGTCTCTTCAATTTGACTTATCTGCATGTTTTTGGACTGTGGGAAGAAACCGGAGTACCCGGAGTAAACCTACATATACTCCACACAGAATGCATTCCCAGGAATCGAACCCGGGACTTCTTACTGTGAGGCGACTTAGTGCTATAACCACTAAGCCACCGTGCCGCCTATAAATATATACACACACACACACACACACACACACTGAATATATACATACACGTTCGTTTGTGTGTGTGCTGTTATGTATGATATTTAAAAATATTTTGTCCATTAATAAAATTCTGTCACCGATTCTTGTCTTCTGCAGGAAGCCAAACTGACCGACCAGCTTCCTCTCATCATCGTGTGCGACCGTTTCGACTTCGTCCACGACCTGGTGCTCTATCTGTACCGCAACAGCCTGCAGAAGTACATCGAGATCTACGTGCAGAAGGTAAGTACCGGGACACACCCCCAGCTCCCTCATATACGCGTTCCCCATCACACCGGCAGCTTTAATCGAGCGCCGACCCCTGCGACAGGTCAACCCCAGCCGACTTCCCGTGGTGATCGGCGGCCTGCTGGACGTGGACTGCGCCGAGGACGTCATCAAGAACCTGATCCTGGTGGTCCGGGGACAGTTTTCCACCGACGAGCTGGTGGCTGAGGTGGAAAAGAGGAACAGGTCAGCATCACATGATGAACGTTTAAATATTCTACTCAAGTAAAAGTCTTTCGATCAGTTAATAAGTCTAATTCATTAAAACCAAAACCCATCTCTCTGCAGACTGAAGCTGCTGCTGCCCTGGCTGGAGGCTCGCATCCACGAAGGCTGCGAGGAACCCGCCACCCACAATGCCCTGGCAAAGATCTACATCGACAGCAACAACAACCCCGAGCGCTTCCTGCGAGAGAACCCGTACTACGACAGTCGCGTGGTGGGGAAGTACTGTGAGAAGAGAGACCCTCATCTGGCCTGCGTGGCTTACGAGAGAGGCCAGTGTGACCAGGAGCTCATAAACGTGAGTGACCCCAAACGTCCTGAAGGGTCTCTGATGTTCTGACGGGAACCTTTTAGGTGCATGAAAGGAAAACGTCCGCTAGCATTCACTCAGATACAGCGATGTAGTTCATTATTCAGTTATAACAGATTACAAGAGTTCAGACGTTTGTGGATTAAAATGAAAAGCGGTTTCATTATAAAGAGCAAAAACGAGAGATGAACGGGAGCAGAACACAAGTCCAAAAACCAGAACATCCACACAGTAAACAAAACGAGCAGGTAGAAAGAAAAACAGAATAAAAAAACGCTGGAAGACGGAAGCACGAGATCTAGAAGCTTCTGTAAATCACAACAACAACACAATCAGTGTTTCAATACACTCGAATCTAAACAAACTGTAAACGATTCAATTAGAAACTCCGGAGACGACGAGACGCTAGACGGAGAGACGTGATTGGTGGAGACACCGAAACACATGTTGATCGACACTGATGAGGTGCATTGTGGGAGTTGTGGTGCACTGCTGGTAGAGTGAGTTCACTAGTGACAGACGGTGAGAAAGCGAGTAACAGACGTGATCCATCAAATACACACCAGGGTCCTGAATACAGGAACCGTAAACAATCCTCCAACAATCCAACAACCGGTGCAGCTTCAGAGCCTAAACAAAGTCGTATTTAAATATTTTAACAGATTTATTATCGTGTAGCAGATAAACAGATTATATGTGGTAAATAATTTTATCACATCGAATCAGTCTGAGGTCAGTAAACACAAACGATTCATGAATAAGACGCCGATTTATTTATTTATTTTAAGTGCGCCTTATATTTCGTAAATATACGTTAAATGAAAAACTCTCGTTCCCAGGTGTGCAACGAGAATTCCCTGTTCAAGAGTCTGTCTCGATATCTGGTGCGGCGCAAAGACCCCGAGCTGTGGGCCAGCGTCCTGCTGGAGAGTAACCCCTACCGACGACCCCTGATCGATCAGGTACGTGAGAAGTTCTCAGTCCCGGCGGCGTCTCCTCGATGCTCCTCTGAACCAGAGTGTCTCCCTCACAGGTGGTGCAGACCGCTCTGTCCGAGACTCAGGATCCAGAAGAAGTCTCCGTCACCGTCAAGGCCTTCATGACCGCCGACCTGCCCAACGAGCTCATCGAGCTTCTGGAGAAGATCGTCTTGGATAATTCGGTTTTCAGCGAGCACAGGTTCGAGACGCTTCGCCGAGAACGTTCGTGCGTGTAAACCGCGTCCGCTTGACGTCTCCGCTTCTTCTCTCGCATCCACCA
Source organism: Hoplisoma paleatum (assembly GCA_028565875.1). Taxonomy (NCBI): domain Eukaryota; kingdom Metazoa; phylum Chordata; class Actinopteri; order Siluriformes; family Callichthyidae; genus Hoplisoma; species Hoplisoma paleatum. Next base: position 820,763 of record JAOTRQ010000032.1, read on the forward strand.
GGAACCTGCAGAACCTCCTGATCCTGACCGCCATCAAGGCCGACCGCACCCGCGTTATGGAGTACATCAACCGCCTGGACAACTACGACGCCCCCGACATCGCCAACATCGCCATCAGCAACGAGCTCTTCGAGGAGGCTTTCGCCATCTTCAGAAAGTTCGACGTCAACACCTCTGCAGTGCAGGTCCGAGTCCCAGGGCCCGGGAGCCTTTAAAGTTCTTTCTTTCCTCATTCTAATCACCAAATCCGATCCGTTCGGTGCGAAACGTTCAGGTGCGCTGTCCAGATCAATTCCCTCTACCACTAAATTGTCACTACTGGGGGTCCCTTAATCCTCGATTGCTCCATATTGATAATCCAGTTGTTAATAGAATAATGAATAAAGGCATCTGATTAATTCTGAAAATGAAAACGTCATCATGCTCTGTAGCGCTACCGCATGTTCTTTCCCCAGGTTCACTCTGGGGTACTCCAGTTTCCTCACACAGTCCAAAAACGTGCCGGTAGGGCAAATTAGAAGAGACCAAATCGTCCAAGAGTGTGTTCGATGTGGCTGAGTGTATCAGTTTGAAATCTTGTGTGATGAATGAATGAAGGAACGTTTCCTGTCATGGTTTAAAATAAAACATGATGTTAAAATACTTAATAGAAATAAATAAATAATCAAATAAACATCATGCCGTGTAGTGAAAGGCAGTAAAGAACCAAAATCAAGGCAAATAAAAGGGTCAGGAAGCTACTGGTTACTATACCACCGGATTGATTGATTGATTGAACGCTGAACTCGATGTTTGTTTGTCTTCGACAGGTTCTGATCGAACACATCGGTAATCTGGACCGAGCCTACGAGTTCGCCGAGCGCTGCAACGAACCGGCCGTGTGGAGCCAGTTAGCAAAAGCTCAGCTGCAGAAAGGCCTGGTGAAGGAATCCATCGACTCGTACATCAAGGCCGACGATCCCTCGGCCTACATGGAAGTCGGTCACGCCGCTGCACAGAGTGGTACGCTCGGCGCTTTATAGAGAGTCACGCTGCGGCTCGACGTTAGCTTTCGTTTGATTTTTTTTTTTTTAGGGATTTCGCCAATTAAAATGACCAGAACGTGTGACCAGTCAAAAGTCTGGACGCATCTAAAATGTTTCATCTTTGTTTAATATCATTTTCTACATCGTGCAGACGTCCAGGCTCCGTGAGGTCCGTCTGATCGAGAATCGCGTGACGCCCGATTTAAACCCGGTCCGGAGGATTTGGGATGAGATTTTGGACCTCATAGTGAAGGCAAACCTTCGGTGGGTCTTGTGATAGAACGCCAATGTGCAAAGCTGTCATCAGAGCACGAAACTCTGCTTTGTTGAACACTTTGTTGTTTGCGGCATCATTCCAGATGTTTATCGTTTATTTATCTTCAGTATAATTCCACATTTGAATTAAATTAATGAATCGTCGTGAGAAGTCGCACGCAAATGTTTGACTGGTAAATCGTACCAAAGATTCTAAATTAAATCCGAATTGTGTCCGGAACAAATAAACAAACGAACATTTTAGTCTTGGTTTGTTTTACTCATTCGAGCCCTCCTGATGTTCCACCTCTGTACCGACAGATGTTGAGGGTTTTTTTTCTGCTGCAGGAAACTGGGAAGATTTGGTGAAATTTTTACAGATGGCGCGTAAGAAGGCTCGCGAGTCGTACGTCGAGACCGAGCTGATCTTCGCCCTCGCCAAAACCAACCGGCTGGCCGAGCTGGAGGAGTTCATTAACGGTCCCAACAACGCTCACATCCAGCAGGTACCGAGCGTTCCCTCGAGACCCTTCCTGGATGTGTGGCGCTCTGTAATGCTGCTACGTGTGTCGCGCTCTCGTCTTCATAGGTCGGCGATCGTTGCTACGACGAGAAGATGTACGACGCCGCCAAGCTGCTGTACAACAACGTGTCCAACTTCGGCCGCCTGGCGTCCACTTTGGTTCACCTCGGGGAGTACCAGGCCGCCGTGGACGGAGCCCGCAAAGCTAACAGCACACGGACCTGGAAAGAGGTACGAACAGGAAAAGAAGGGGAACCTCAGCCCCCACGGTCTTGTGTGCTCTCCGAGCTGCCGGGGTCGAACCCTGAACCGTCGTCGTGTGTGCATGGATCAGATTTCTGTAATTTGTTTCTGAAACGTCTGTGCAGGTTTGCTTCGCTTGCGTGGACGGAAAGGAGTTCCGTCTGGCCCAGATGTGCGGATTACACATCGTCGTCCATGCTGACGAACTGGAAGAGCTGATCAACTACTACCAGGTGACCCCCCCCACTTCCTACAGAACACACAACTTCCACCTCTGGCATCCTCAGCTGTGGTGTCAGTCCTGCAGTATTGACCGCTCAATCATCTCTCCATGTCTGGTAGGACCGTGGCTACTTTGAGGAGCTGATCACCATGCTGGAAGCCGCCCTGGGCCTGGAACGCGCTCACATGGGCATGTTCACCGAACTGGCCATCCTGTACTCCAAGTTCAAACCCCAGAAGATGAGGGAACATCTGGAGCTCTTCTGGTCCCGTGTCAACATCCCCAAGGTAAGAGTTCAGCACGGAAGCCGGAAGTGTGTCGGCCATGCCGTTAACCATTTAGTCCGATGTGGTTCTGTTTTTTGCCGCCGTTCCAGGTCCTGCGGGCAGCGGAACAGGCTCACCTGTGGGCCGAACTGGTCTTCCTGTACGACAAGTACGAGGAATACGATAACGCCATCATCACCATGATGAACCACCCAGCAGACGCCTGGAAGGAGAGCCAGTTCAAAGACATCGTGACCAAGGTATAAATCAAATCACTCTTGTTGTTACATCACAATAACACGGGCGCGCTCGTTGCCATGAGAACCCCCTTCTGAATGTGACGTTGGCTCGTTCCAGGTGGCGAACGTGGAGCTGTATTACAAAGCCATTCAGTTTTATCTGGAGTTTAAGCCGCTGTTACTGAACGACCTGCTGATCGTACTTTCTCCCAGACTCGACCACACTCGCGCCGTCAACTTCTTCAGCAAGGTCCGTCCACGCTTCCTCTTCAGCTCCGACGACACCCTCCCCCCTTTCCGTTTCCTCCGTGCAGAATAACAAAGCCTCTTTTTTGGCTTTTTCTCTTGCAAACGAATCGTTTAGGTGAAGCAGCTGCCGCTGGTGAAACCTTATCTGAGATCCGTACAGAACCACAACAACAAATCGGTCAACGAGGCTCTGAACAATCTCTTCATCGTGGAGGAGGATTATCAGGTAAACGCCGTTCGAAAGTTTGACATCACTCACCGAACAAATCCCGGGTTTCCTCGCACGCTTTATAGACATGCAGGTGAGGCAAATTGGAGGAAACCAAATTATCCCCGACAGTGTTTGATGTGACTTGTTTAGAGAAAATAAATAAAGTAATAAATACATTTCATTCATCTGACACTTTGATTTCGATTTGACTTTTTAAAATTTTATTTAGAAATTAGAAGGTTTTCTTCACCACGGTGCTTTTACACACAGCCGAATTCATCATCCTCAGTGACTGTGATGAACATTTACCCACACTAGGGGGCAGTAGAGTGAGCACAAGGGGCGTCTGAGGAGCAGTTATTAGTTCGCTGCCTCGCTTAGTTCGTCTCGACCTGAATTAAACCGGCAACCTTCCGATCAAAAGCCTGGTTCTCTAACCAACATAGCACGGAATACTTAATTCATAAATAATATAATAAATGCACGTTCAAAAAAGTATTAGTTTTATTACAGTTTAACACACACACACACACACACACACACACACACACACATTTATAGACACATACAAACAATATATAATACGGCCCTGGCCTTTGGCGGTACAGAACTGAGCTTGTGATCGGAAGGTTGCCGGTTCGATTCCTAAAGCAGACGGGTCACGACTGAACTGCTGCAACTCCTACCTGCACCCAGAGCACCTTGTCGTGTTCCCAGTACCGCCCCCTAGAGTGTGTACGGATCAGGTTAAGTGTGGAGATTGAATTAATTCTGCTTAAGGTGGAAAAAATGAAACACGACTTCTGTCTGATGTGCTTGATCCGCGGCGTCTGTCCGACTTACCCAACAGGCCCTGCGCACGTCCATCGACGCCTACGACAACTTCGATAACATCTCGCTGGCGCAGAGCATGGAGAAGCACGAGCTGATCGAGTTCCGGAGAATCGCTGCGTATCTCTTCAAAGGCAACAACCGCTGGAAGCAAAGCGTGGAGCTGTGCAAGAAGGACAAACTCTACAAGGTTCCGCTTCCACCATACAGATGTTCATAACCATAATTAATGTTCGTGTGGAGCGTCTGTCGTTCAAACGCCACTTGGGTGTCCAAGGCGGAAAACGTTCACCGCCGTAACGACGGTAACGTTTGATATGGTAACGTGTAGTAGACTGAATAGAGTCTAAGTCTTCTGGTTTGTTCGTGTTTATTCTGCACGTCCATACCGAGACACCATGAGCTTACAAATATTTGATGGTGTTATTTGTGGTGTGCGTGTGTACCCCAGGACGCCATGCAGTACGCCTCGGAGTCGAAGGACGTGGAGCTGGCCGAGGAACTGCTGCAGTGGTTCCTGCAGGAGAACAAGAAGGAGTGTTTCGCCGCCTGTCTCTTCACCTGCTACGACCTTCTGAGGCCCGACGTGGTGCTGGAGACGGCGTGGAGGCACAACATCATGGACTTCTCCATGCCTTACTTCATCCAGGTCATGAGGGAGTACCTGAGCAAGGTGAGTCCGCCCGGCGCTGCTTCACGCGGTCGCGGTGCGTCCTGCTTCTACACAGGGAGGGTCAGGGGGGGGGACACGTCCACATGAGGAGTACGCCCGCCTCCTACGAGACGTCTGCGGTCCTTTCTCACTCCCTGCTTCTCTGATAACCAGGGTTGTACATAGTTTTAAGAGGTTGGGCAGTAAACTACATTCCCCCCCCTCCCCCCGGCGCTTTATAGCTTCGATTCATCAATGTAGCCTCAGTTTGTTTTGATGACAGCTTTGCATATCGGCGTCCTCTCGATTAGCTTTCACGAGGAACCGCCTGGACTGGAACGGTTCTACTTCTACGATTCTGCGTTGCCAGACGCTTTTTATCCATATAAATGATTCTGAACAAACGAGGGTTTGGCTCAGATGGGATTGGAACAGACATCCTTCTGATGTACTAACCGCCGAAGTCGCCACGGCTCTAATGCTTCTCCGACAGTCATGGAGATCCCGCAAGTGCCGAGCGCCTGTTTTGTTTATCTCGACTGGGTTTAGGTCAGGCGATCTTGGAGGCCTGGAGGTCATGTGACCCAGCGCCGCATCACTATTATCGGGTCAGGTAGTCCTTATATGGTCTGGACGTCGCTCCTCATGTGAACAAAGCCCGCTTATGGTACACGTTACATGGTTCATTCCTTCCCGAAACTAATTCGACGCCATGATGTCATCACTCACTCGGCCTTCATCATCGCTTCGTCACTACGCACTTCTTCCACATAATCTCGAGTGAAATGTTATCAACTTTTTAATGGTATCGAGTCGCACTGACCGAGTGAGCGAGCGCTAATGTTCTGGCCGACCATCGTCGTACCATCAGCCGGTCAGAAATCCTGCGTTCGCTGTCCCTCCTTCAGGTCCATCAGCGCGCGATGGCGTTTCTCGATTTTGTGATGTCACGACGTCTAGCTTCCATTTGCGAATGATTTTCTTCTCTTCTTGCATTTTTTTTTACTGCTTTATTTTCTCAAGCTGCTCCTCTTAAATTCCCTTTCAGGTCGATGCGATTAAGGAAAAGGTGATGGTTGCCTCTTATTTCTTTTTTTTTTAACCCCTGGTAGTTTTGGAAGAAGCTACAGAAATCTGCATGAATCTGTCGCCGTACACCTGCCCCCCCCCTCCTCCCTTTCTCCTCCTCTTCTCCTCCATTTCCACTCTGCTGCTTGTAAACACCTGGACTAGATTGTTTTTATTATTTCTTCAGTAGTGCACTTACCGTGTCTAACGTAGAGAGTCGCTGTCGCCCTCTAGAGCGAAACGAGGTAGCCTAGCATTAACATCGCTGAACTCTAATGCAGTCTGATGTCTGTGTTGCATGTTGACATTATGGAGGATAATTGGTGGTATTTGGGGTGTGGGGTGTGGGGGGAGTCACTTGGCTAAAACTTTGTGGACGTCTGACTGTTGGGCAGCCAGTAGGGGTCACATGCCAGCCTGACGGCTGTGCTCGGTCTCCTTCCATCATGGAGGTAAAGGCAAAACTCGTCAAAATGAGTCTTTATGAGGGGGTAAAAACATCATTAGGGGTACAGCGGGGGTCAAAACTCGTCTTTAATGGTACAGGTATGTGGGGGGGGGGCGTCAGAACGAATTATGAGGTAAACGTGATTTACTGTACAGAGGACAGTTTGTTATTGCGTCACGATTGGAGCGTTTTGGGGATGTTAAATGAATTGATACTTACTTTAAACAGCAGAGGGCACTGGTGCACATTGGAAAGGAGCAGAGAGCAAATTTATTATATTTCTGTCAGGGGACTTTCTTTATAATATAATTAATTTTGTTTTTATATCTAGTTTGTTATGGTTTTGTATTTCGGTTAAGTTTTATTATTTTTTTAAACCATGAGGTTGTTGTTTAGCCTAGTGTGTACCTACGTCTGAAAGAAATGTTTATAAATGCACAGGTGGCGAATCGAAATTCGTCTTTTAGCTCAGTTTAGTTTAAGCTGAATCGTTTGACTGCGTTCTGACAATTATTTGTAATTCTTTTATTGATATTAATATTTAAATACACGTACTGATCCTGTAGGAGGAAGGTCACGCGGTCCCTCGGGCGCGGTCATGCGAAGCCGTTTGTGGAGATTCAGAGACGCATGTTTGGTCGTTCGGTTGTTTTTGTGTGTAGCGTCGGTGGCTTTGCCTGCCTCTGGAAATGGCGTGTGACCCGTCTGACTCTCATCACTCACCCCCGTCTCACTCTCCCTCCTGTACTGTCTCTCTGTCATGCACTCGAACCTCTCGACTAAACCAGTAACGGCTCTTCTGGCATGTTTTCCCGCCCCTCTTCAGGGTTTGCACACTTCTCTAAACTAACCACGACGTTTCATCTGAAAGGACCAAGACTGGATTGGGTTTGATTGCTGGATGGTGGTTGCTTAGTGTCGTCGTGTCCGTGCCAAGCCAAAGAGCGCAAGAGTACATTTTATTTAACTCGTTTTGTAAATATTCAAATATTAGATAACATTTGTTTTCTGATTGAGCTTTGTCGTTAAGGGTTAGAGGACCAGATCCAGTTCTGTATCGAAACGGTGACGTTATTCCCTGCCACGACACTAGAGGCCGCCAAGTTTTATGCTTTTACACTCCGGCTTAAGCGACGAGTTCGTAGATTTGAGCTGATCGATGTCGAACCACGAATGATTTCAAATGTCGGTTCGTGAACGAAACGTCGCAAACATCGACGCATCTTGATGGCTAGAGAGCTCCCCCTTGTGGCCTTTTTGATGCGTAGTTAGAATGAGTTGGAGGTGTGCAGCGATTTGACAGTTAAACCGTCCAAAATGAAATGATTTGGATGAAATATTTACAGTTTTATCGTGATTTATTTCTTTGTTTAGAGTATAAACATAACAAATCTCCTTCCCTATGTCATGTTTACAGTATTTCAAGAAATATAAATAATATTTTTATTTTCTTATAAGCTTTAATTCCGAAGTGTCTATTTAATAATAATAAGATAATAAGTAATGTCGCCTCGGCCGTTATCAGCATTTTAGGTTTGGTGGCTCTTTAAGGTACTGCGATGGTACTGCAATGTCGACTTTCGTTTGCGCCGACAGGATTTGAGGGTTTTTGCTCGCCGGCGCTCCTGTACGGTTCCTGTAAGGGACTCTCAGGGGTTCTTTTGCGCCCTCACACCCTGCTTGGAAAGTATCTGCACCTTGGATGAAAGCTTGGCTTTGAGCATCTTGGAAATCATCGTGAATGAACCCATCCATCAGTCATGTTCTCCGTTTACACCACCGTGTGCTGTGCTCTGTTGCCACCTAGTGGTCGTTTCCTGTCGTTCACCCGTTACCTGTTTTTGTCTGCTTTTCTTTTCGTTTCGTTCAGGTGGACAAACTGGACGCGTCCGAGTCCTTGAGGAAAGAGGAAGAACAGAACACCGAGGCACAACCCATCGTTTATGGTATGAATCGATACGCCAGTTCCGTATGTACGCTGCGGCTCGTAAACCGCAGTCAGACCAGATTGCCACGGGAATGAAGTACTTTTTTGTTTTGTCTTTGTGTGCTGAGCATCAGCGACGAAATTTGATCAAATGTGCTTGAATGTCTGCTTATTAAATAAATATATAAAAATTAAACTTACACTGAAATGATTTTGATAATGTGCTCTGTCTAAATTATTATTTTGTTGTTGTTGTTGTTTGCAGGCACACCCCAGCTCATGCTGACCGCCGGTCCGAGCGTCCCCGTCCCTCCCCAGCAGCCATATGGCTACGGATACGCTCCCCCCGCCAGCTACGGCCAACCAGCGCAGCCCGGCTTCAGCTACGGCATGTAAACACGCCCCCTTGCCCGCTCCCGCTCCCGCCCCTTTCACCTGTCACCCCCCCCCTCCCTAAAACCATCTCCTTCAGTTGCTTCCCTCGGTGCATCGTGCTTTACTCGACTACAAAGGTGTTGCAAACTCGAAGCTTGTGCATTTTAAATCGTTCTCCATTAAAATGCATTGAAGGACTTTATTATTATTATTTTTATTTGAGTCGTTTGTTTAAGAATATATTCTGACCATCTTTTATTTTACATTCCATATTTAAATCTGCTTATCTAACAGAGTCCGTGTCCTTATATATTTTCGGGTCGTTTTCTCTTTATTATTTCGTGGGTTGGGTTTATGTTTGAAGGGAGAGTCCGTCACTTATTTACTTCATTACTTTACGCAAAGTGGAATTATGACGACGGTGTTCGACAGCGGTTCTTAACACGTGGCGAAGCATCTATAATTTACACTCCGTCCTGAGAGGAAGCCCCGACGTCGTGTCTCCGTGCCGGTTTTTCTTTTTTTCCATGTGCCGTATGTGACGCGCTACACTTGTCTTTCCGTACGAAGCATTTCATTATTGTTTATTCTCGTGAGCTCGGTTGATTGAGGGGGGGGGGGGGTGTGTTTCCTCTGGGGACTTTGGGGGGGTGAATTATCGTTATCGGAAGTTTCGCCGTAAGCACTTGTGTGGGGGTACATTTAGTAACACTAAATAAGTAATAATGAATTCTACGATGGTATGTAACTGTGGAGTTTTGTGCGCGTACACCTACGATCCTAGAAAGCAATTTTAATTCCGTCGACCGCACGCGTCGTCCATTCACTCCACGTGTAACGGGTGAACTTGTTCTCTACAGTGATTGTGTGATTTTATTTTGTGTTGGGTTTCTTCTACACAAAATGAGCAAGGGATTTAAAAAAAAGAGGTAAAAAAACCTAAACTTCTGGCCTGAGTGTGTGTGTGTGTGTGTGTGTGTGTGTGTGTGTGTGTGTGTGTGTTTACTCATCATACGTTGCCCTGTATTTGAGGCTTGTGTATGCCTGGTGTTCGTGATGTTCTAACTCACTGTCTGGAGTGTACAGAAGAAAGGATCAAGTCGTGTGTATTATCTTGCAGTCAGAAACAAGAGACGAATTAAAAAACGAACGGATCCTGAACCTTTTCTGTGGCTTGATTGTAAAACTGGCTCACATTAAAATGAAAAATCATCCATCCATCGGAATGTCGTCTTTTTTGTTCTTTCTTTTACTCTTATGTTTCCTTACACACACTTCATCAGTCAAGTATGTAGGCTGCACATGTATACACTCGCCACAAAGTGTGTGTGTGTGTGTGGAGGGGGGATATATATTATTACACTGAACCTTCTCTCCTCGAAGTCGACGTCAGACTCACACACCGGACAATTTTTGATGGCATGTTTTTGGACTGTAGAGGGGACACGAACCCTGTGCAGAAAGTACGCACTCAAACCCATTGACTTGTTATAGTTGACGCTGGTGCCACCTAGGGGTGAAAAGTTAATAACAGTCGCATTTTAGTAGTTGAAAACTTTTTCTTTTTTAAAGATGATTTTATTCTCTCCCAGTTTTGTTGTTTATTTTACAAATAATAAAAGGTTCCACACGAGGGCGCAAGAACGCAACAAAAATACTTACAGAATTTGTCAATTGGGTCAAACGTGCTGCGTCATAAATATAATAATGATGCTTTTTATAAAATAAATTATCCTGTGATAGTGTTCCTGTGAGTTTTTAACAATATAATTATATTACAATACATTCATGCACGATTAAAGAAACCAGTTTGCTTTTAGATCACCCTGGAACTTTATTCAAACCCTAAAGTTTATAATTCTATTATAAAAGTTCACAGTTCTCATTTAAGGTTTTTTATTCTAATGAAAAGTTCAGAGTTGTACTTTAAATGTTCTATTTATATTAGAACTACATACAGGATGGGATTTAATATCTCTAGTCTGGTTTATATTTCACTGTTTAACTCGAATATGTGTTATATAATATA
>JAOTRQ010000032.1:854639-869917 GCA_028565875.1 Hoplisoma paleatum
GATTTACAGGCGTGAACACGCGAATACAAAAGTTCCGCCTCCAAATGCGATTAATTGCGTTAATATGTAACGCGTTAAAATCTTTGTAATTAATTAATCGAAATTAACGCGTTAAAGTCCCGGCCCTACTTATAACATTAGTTAACAATAAAAAAAATCTGTGTGTGTAGACTCTGTATCTACCGGCTCAGTGTTCGGCCGCAGCACAGCTCTGAACATGCAGACCTCACAGCTCAACACCCCTCAGGACACGTCCTGCACCCACATCCTGGTGTTCCCAACTTCAGCCACCGTCCAGGTCGTTGACCTGCCTTTCAACCCCATTCATGGTTTGTCTCACACACACACACACACACACACACACACACACACACACACACACAGCTCTCGTACAGCCGCTGAGCACCAAACGTTAACGTGATGGTTTCCCTTCAGATGCATCCGACGGGATGGGAGGGATGGACGGGATTCTGGATCTGCTAGTATCTGAGAACGACGTGGATCCCGACCTGATTAACATACTACCCAACTCTCCTACCACCTCTCCGGTGCACTCGCCTGGCTCACACTACCACCATGGAGGAGACGGCGGCAAGGTGGGTGCAGAAACTAAAGGACAGTCTTGTGTGTGTGTGTGTGTGGGGACGACAACCAGATCATTTAATAATTATGTTTTACTTTGATTCACAATCGCTGATGCACATACTTGTTAAGGTTTATTGTTCGTCCACTAGATGGCACTGTACACTGCTGTAGAGTGGAAGTAGTGTTCCAGAAAGATGGAGCACTTTCCTTTAGAACGGGAGTTTATAAGTTTAACATGAATGTCTCTAAAGACTTGTTGTGTGTTTATATTATTTATTTGTATTCCAGGGCCAGAGTGCCGACCGCATGGAGTCCCACGATGAACCGCCCAACATCCTGCAGCAGCCAATGGCGTTGGGTTACTTTGTGTCTACCGCCAAGGCAGGTCCGTTACCGGACTGGTTCTGGTCCTCCTGCCCTCAGGCCAAGAACCAGTGTCCTTTATTTCTCAAGGTAAAACATGATTATTACATCATCGGGGCTGCACGGGGGGTTTAGTGGTTAGCACAGTTGCTTTCTGTGTGGAGTTTGTTTGCATGTTCTCCGCGTGTCTGTATGGTTTTCCTTCGGATACTCCAGTTTCGTCACAGTCCAAGACTTGTTCGATTGTCTCCGTATCCTGCAACAGACTGGCGACCTGTTCAGGTGTTTAGTTGATTTGTCCAATGTGTCTCCCACCATGATAATAATTTCTAATTTTGCCCCAATCAAACTCGACTTACAATTACATTGGAACAACATTTTGAGCCATTGAAGGGTTAAGGACCTCGCTCAGGGGCCCCAACAGTGGCAACTCGGTGGTAGTGCCTTAACAATTAAGCCATCACTGCTGTAATATGATTAGGCGCAGTAGTATTAAGGGGTGTTTTCAGATTGTATAAAATATCTTCAGACTTAAACGTTGGTTGTGATCATTTTGTGTGTGTGTGTGTGTGTGTGTGTGTGTTTCCCTCAGGCCTCGTTACACCTTCACGTCTCTACGCTACAGTCCGATGAGCTGCTGCACAGTAAACACTCTCACCCCCTGGACTCCAACCACACCTCCGATGTGCTTAGGTGAAGCTGCACCTCATCTTCTGTTTGTGTTTGTAGATTAGATACATTCGCTCGTACACACACACACACACACACACACCGATGCTCATATGTGGCTCGAATGAGATTAACAACTCGACACAATGAGCTAATGCATCGTTTGTGGTTGTTGGTGTAGGTTTGTTCTGGAGCAGTACAACGCCCTCTCCTGGCTGACATGCGACCCCGCCACTCAAGATCGGCGCTCCTGTCTGCCCGTGCATTTTGTAGTGCTTAACCAGATGTACAACTTCATCATGAACGTGCTGTGAGTGCGGGGCGGCAGTAAATCGGCGCCCACTGTGTGCCCACGCTGCCGCACAGGCCCGTCCAGACAGACATCGTGGTCATCACCCCCTCGAACACAACTGAGCATAAGGGACTGAAACAAATGTTCTTTTAAATGAGTTCAATAGTAGTTCTGGGTAAGATCTTGTCCAAAACGAAATGCCTGCGTATATCTTATTTATTGTACGTTTTTAAATGTGTAATTTCTTAATCTTTTATAAATATATATTATAAATATCCGAAGGTACACCTCGCCTTCTCGCCGAAATGAAAAATGGTTTATCATGTATCCAATTGTCTTAATTACGGAACACACGACCCGAGAGTTGAATTTGCTGTAGGTTGCTTTTAGAGGATTATTTTCTCCGAGCGGACAGACGTTTTTATTCGCCATGATGTATAGATGAAGTACGCCCGGAACTGTCGTTAGCTTCGAGTGATTGGGGGAGGGAGGGTGGGTGGGAAAGGACCGCCCGGATATGCTGTAGTCGCGGGATACCTGTACAGCATTTTAACGTGTGCAAATAAGAGGACAAGAAATGCATTGTAAGATTATATATTTTATATCAGATTTAGAGAATTGTGTGTGTATGTATGTATATATATATAAATGTGTACATACTATCTTGTGCCGCTATGAAATGGTGCAGCCAATTTTAGGAATAAAGTGCGTCGACATGACCTCTTGTTATGGTTTGGCTTTCGTCTCGGGGTCTTAAGCAAACGAAGTCGACGCGGTCCGGACGATCGAACCTTTTCCGTGGCGTTAAATGGAATATCTTCCAATTTTCATATATCCTGTTCACGTCTCGTTATCAAGGTAAAAGCCCGAACGGATCCTCATTGCCGGGCGATTTTAAAAGCTTCTGCCGGAGCCGCACCGCTGTGCTCTTGGGTAGTAATAATGAATGATGACTCTTCGATGTCTTCACCAGCTCACCCTGCTGTAAAACGATATTCGGGCTGTTAGACTTGTTTTATTAAGCAGCTGTTATCACCATCATGCCGTATCTCATTCTCCGAAGGCGATGGGTAAGAGCTGCAGCGGGTCCATAACCGAAATAATGTGACTTTGCCTAGAGCTCTTATTGCTCTCCATTATGATCTCTGAGTCACTGAATCTCCTGCTGCCACATTCTCTCCCGACTGATATACTGCTTATGGGCCTTTATTGCACTTAGTGTTGCTACCAGCAAAGCCGTATCCAGCCTGTTCGTGATTTGCACCCAGCTGATGTAACAGTGCTGCGCTTTAAACTTTTTACTTCCTGTATATTTGCATTCGGCTGTTGGTGTGGAACACCGTGGCTCCATGTCTCATCACATTAATGGCATTTATAAACATTTCATAACGAACTGCCGTGTAAAAATACGAACGCTTCCTTTAACATTTCCTGATAACCTCCTGACACCTGAACCGGATTCCATAAAGAACCGCTCCTGGTTTTTGTTCCAACCGAACACCCAAGAGGTCACATGATCGGCTGGTACTGACTGGCACTGTTTTAAGACCCCCCCCCAATCCACCTATTTTTGGTGTCCAACGGACACATATCTAACGCTCGAGGACTCCACTGAACCACCATGAAAGCTGAAAGTCTCCTAGCAACAGTTTATTGATGTCACACATCGTCGTCGTCCCCGAGCGGTTTAAATGATCTATGAATATTCCAACACAACGTTCCTGAATTATTCCATTCAATCAGGGCTGGGTTACGTTCCTAAAACATTTTCATAACTTTTAAGGAGGGGGTTAAAAACGCTGCACTAAAAATAACGTTCCCACAACCAACATGGAACATTTAAAGAATGTAATTTTATTAATCTAGTTAACAATCACATGAATGTTTACAGTGGATCATTTCAGTTCTACATTTATATTAAATACAGAGAACAAAGACGAAGACACACAGGAAAAGTTTCAGTAGCTCCAATCAACTTGATTGCATGTCTTTGGACTATATAGGAGGAAACCAAACTACCCAGAAGAAAACCAACACAGCCGCTGGGTAAACATGCAAATTTCACACAGAAAGCTCCTCTGTTGGAGCCGGGTATCGAACCCGGGTCTTTTAGCCGTGAGGTGACCGTGTTAACCACTAAATATACAGCCACTAATTATATTTTAATATTCATAAAAAAATAAAAGTTTCTGTTATTTTATTAAGTGACACGAAGCACCTTGAGAAGGTCAAGATGGCGGCGTCTGTGCTCGTTAGCTTAGCAAATTAGCCGCTTAGCATCACCTGGTTTAAAATAATCCGAATTCATTTTCATGATTCATTGATGAGTGTTTTACAGCAGGTGGCGCTATTGGGTGTAATTTGCTTTAATTTAAACGTCCTGGTTTTATTCTGATTTAAATCGGTTTTGTTGAGCTTTTCTTTTTACATGTCGAAACAACGAGAGTTGTTGTTTAGACACGATCACTTATTGATTAATAATGTTATAAATGTTTTACGAATAATTATCTCAACGTACACTGTAAAAAAATATTTCCATGTTTAATTGTCTTCAATCTTAAAAATAAGGTTTTAATACCTTGATATAAGTTAATATAAGCATTAACAGGAAGTGTCACAATTTTTTGTTATTCTTGTTTACACACGTTACAAGTGTCCTGCCAGACAGCCATCAACTTTGTGTTAGTAGTGTTTTAATCCTGACATGCACTCACACACACACACACACACACACACACACACATACACAACCGGGCGAATACACTAAACACCTGAACAGGCCGGCCTTGACAGGTCAACTTCAGTATCTCCAATTAACTTGACTGCATGTTTTTGGATTGTAGGTGGAAACCCACTAAGACAATGAGAGAACATGTAAAACAGCACACAAAAAGCCCTGTATTGCCTTACCCAGGAATCAAACCCGGGACGTTATGCCGTGCTAACCACTAACCAACCAGCCACCGTTTTTGCAAGGTAAATGTTCAGGTGGATAAATAAGGTTTCTCCCGGTATATTTGTAAGGAGTTTTTTCTTGCCACAGTCGCCCTCGGATTGTTTGTTTTTGGTCTGTATCTGCTTTGTATTGACGTCTATTGTAAATAGAATCGACTCGACTATAGAATTGACTTTAATGTTCAACAATCTCTTCGACTGTTTGTTTTCTGTGATTTATTTCTGTCACAATGTTTCCGGAAGTCTGTTTCGACCCGGACGACCGCCTACAGCAAATTAAATAATGAATTTGATGATGTGTGTTGATGCACGTCCCATTGTGGCATCTGTATTCCTAACGTGGCCTCCAGTTCTAATTACTGAACTTGTTAGTAAATTGTAATTGACTATGACTGGGGGCCACTTAGTGTCTGTTTAAGTCGGACGATTTAGTGGCGTCTTTCACACCAAGCATAACACAATGAACATCTAGGGAACACACACACACAATTGTATTGATTAAGAAACCTCCGTATACACTTTTCTTTCATATATATTCATGTAATGGAGCCACTGATGCTTCACTGCATTCACTTCATCACTTATGAAAAATTATTTTCCACTTAAAGCGACTCGTTCCTCCGTCATCTTGTATAGAACAGAACAGAATAAAACTTCTTTATTTGGCGTTACACATCTACACATATCCAGTACAACAAATGTATTTCTTCTATGGAAGTCAGAAGGGTCCGAGCGCTATGACACTATCGGATTTAGGGTTCTGGCTCAAGGACCCAACAATGGCTGTGTAGCTGAGCCTGGATTTGAAGCCCCCAAATATCTGGTTGATAACTCCAAAGCTTCAAAGCTCTACACACTGTATATGAAGCATTGTGAGCTTTACACAAGGTTTGCAGTAGCACTGCCGGGTGGGATTTACATTTGGGAATGATTTTCTGCAGACTGGATCATATATACAACATATATATGTTCTACGTTCTTCCGAGATTGTATTACGTCCATCCTGGTATGTAAGTAATATGCTTCAGGCTTTTGTCTTAATACCTTTAGGATGTCTACAGTCAATTCAGTCCGATCTGATGCACTAAATGAGGAACATTTATGTATCATAATGTATTTATAATTGATATAATAGACCCCACTGTTACATCTGTGCTCCCTAAACTACTTAGTGTAGACAATGTACAGACCGTGTAGTGTCTTCTACATTCTTTACATCTACTATGAACCAAATGTTCTACTAAATATTCTAATATATTCTGATTGTAAACCACCAGTCCAACTGGACAAACCTGTTTCTTGACATTTTAATTGTGTACACGGTAACTCAATACTGAAGACAAACAAACTCTGAAACAACACAGAACACATGGAATCATAAAGTAAACAAAAATGTTAAACAAGACCAGAATGTTCTATGTTTCAGCCCCATTGACATTTGATGACAGCTTTGCACGTTGGCGTTCTTTCAGTCAGCTTTATGACAACTGGAACGGTTCTCCAGCAGTCTTAAAAGAGTTCCCAGAGGTGCCTGAGAACTTATTGACTGCCTTGCATTCGCTCTGAGGTCCAACTCATCCCAAATCATCTCATATGGATTCAGGTCAGGTGATTGTAAAGGCCACAGCACCTCCATCACTCTCTTTACTTTTATTCACATTGATTACGATCCGTGCAGTGAAACACACACCAGAGGGCAGCAGTGAGCACACTTGCTTGGAGTGGTGGGCAGCCCTATTTTAGCGACGGTGTCCTGGGGAACGGTTAGGGGGTCCATCACCTCGCTCAAAGGGCACTTCAATCATGACCAGTCGACCCTCGGAATCGTGCCACGATTGTGACATCACAACTTTTTTTTAAAGGATGTCAAATGACCCATGCTTGCTCTCTCAGTTTAAGATAATAGTGGTAATGAAACAAAACAAGACAGAGAGGCGTCCGTGTTCATGACCCGGTGTTACACGAAGCTTCTGAGCAACCGCAGTCAGAATACGAAGAAGCTAATCTAGCCAAGATTGTCGTTTTCTTAGGAATTGACTCTGCCAAAGGAAGCAATCCCGAACCGCCGTTACGCTCGGCGTTTAAGAACGAAAGATCGATAGATTGTCTTTATTGGTTTACTTGCTTATTGATTGTTCAATTTAGCGGCTAATCCTGGAATATATTGCGGGGCTGTTCCGTGTGTAGAGGGAGTAACGCGGTTCTCGCATTAGCCGTAAAGAGTAGCGTTTTCAGGCAGCTCTGTGCTGACAGCTGAGCGGCCCCGAGAGACTTCCACCAATCGACCGTGTGTCACTCAGAGCCCGGGTCCACTGTTCACGCAGAAACTCGTTAGTCCTTTAATAGGTGGGTTCATGGCCTTGGCTCTGACCCCGAGGGAATATTACCTTTGGCTCCTAGCCGTGCTGTAGCCTCGCAGAATGGACTGATATAGGAGAAGGAGTAATCCGACTCCTATAATTGCCTGTCTGGGCTGACATTTGTAGTTAGGGGAGAAGGGAGGGCCTCCCGGACCACAGGGATAACAAAATCATTATCCGCTCCTAATGCTGTTCTAGGGCAGGGATATGTCTCATAATTTCAGCTGGAAAAGGAGAAAGAAAGTGATGGTAATGGATAATCTCTTCTCCACAAAGCATCTGGTTCCCTGCAGTTATTTTGCAGCCTGTAGCTTGTTCACTCAGGCTTTTATCAAGCCATCGTGAATGTATCTGATTGGTCGACTAATTTATTCTTCAGCTCACTTGACACCGTTGTAAAAAAAAAAAAAGAAAAGAAAATGAAAAGAAAGTAAATGTCCCAGAAATCTTATTCCGACCGCCTTGGGCGGATTATTCAGCACAGAAAGGGGATTTTTCCTTCACCCTTAAGCCATTGACTTAACATCTGGGTTGGTATTCATGGAGCATAAGCGACCTCTGAATGGCCGCCATCTCTTTCATTCTGTCTCTCTCTCTCTCTCTCTCTCTCTCTCTCATGTTACAAGCCCCCGCGCGACCTGGCGTTAAGTGGCTCAGGAAATTGCTCTGACTCCCCCACATCAGTCAGCCCATAATGGCGGCATCGTGTTCCCGGCGAAGAAGAGAAGAGAAGAGAGAGAGAGAAAAAAATGAATGGCAATAAAAAGGGGGAGATGATAGCTGTCGAGGGTGAAGAGGGAAGTGGAGTTTTATTGAGCTTGGCTGCCTCTGGGTGGATGTGACCTGGCACGCTTCAGGCACAAATCTGCTCTGAGCCCATAGATTAGGACAAAATGGCCGCAAAGCAGAGGCGCGGGAATTTAATGAATCGCCTACAAATTTCCCTCGCAGTAGGGGAGACGTGGAACTTGACAGTCGCCGCCGCTTATGGGAGGAGATGAGATGGCGCTTTTTAATCATGTTTGCTTCAGCCGGAGAGTCGACATGCTTTTTAGTACGAGATGAGAGACGCCTAAGTGATGCGCCTGTACAAAAGAGCTTACTTTATATGCGCGTATCCGTTGCCCGGGGTACTAATAATGTAAATGTTGTCATCCGGGAGGTACAATTACTGAGCTTATAGAAGTTTTAATGGCACGTTACACGTTTATACGTCTGCTACTCTAATTTAAGAGAAAACGACTCGACGGGTATAAGGGGTCATTTGTTTTAAGGGCTGCAAAGTGTAAAAACGTGATCAATATGTACTTAATTTGATGCTGTCTTTAATTATTAATCCCACAGCCAGTCACATGAAACTCATTTATTGGCCCCTGTGAAAGCTCAATCACACCACTGCGGCGTCTACAGTCTCCCTTTTTATCCCAACTTGTGCAGGTTCGGTCGTCCAAACGTAACTTTCACGCTCTCCACTCATGCCGACTCCGAGTCTAATCGAGGAGAACGGACAAAAATGAACCTTCCAGCATTCAGGGAGCAGCCAAACATATTTTGTCTCATATTTTGACACATATGTGGAGCAGCACCATGTAGGGAGAGACACACCCTGACTGACTGTGTGACTCAAACGCTGATCTACACCTCGGCGTCGCCTCAATATGACGTTTTCCTTTAATACTATTCCTCTGCATGGAGGTTTTACACGCCACAAAGTAACTCACCCCCACAACACTAGAGGGCGTCGAGTCTCCGTCGGTTCTGTCGCGCCTCTGATGGCGACGAGTGGAGCTGATCGATTTTGAACGATGACGAATCGTTAACGTCAAAATTAAGGCACCGGCATACGCAGGGTGAGAACGCTTTATCCACAAGCGTGCACATGTCATCGGGGTTACTGGCTCTAGTGCTCCCCCTAGTGGTCTGAGTCAATTCGAATGTGTAGTTCAAATGATTTTGGAGGCTGGGCGGAAGGGGGTTCACGACAGGAGTAAAAATCAGGCATAAGACTCGTGCTGGCTGAGCGATAACATGTGCATGAGGGATAAAAGCTGATCCGCACATGAACTTGCTTCATGTAAGTAAAAAAGAAAACGTTACTGCATACGTGTGGTGTAAGTAACGTCATGGAAACCAACCTAATACTTTTACATTTGGCTGTTACTAGAAGAATTAACAACCTATACTTATTATATTATGTATGTACAATGGTTGTAATTCTCTACATCGTAAATAACATCAACTACTGAATAAATAAATAAATAAACAACATCCTGGTGAAGTGATACTGAGATGCTAGATTACAATGTTGGAGTCTAAATGTCACTTACATTCAGATAGTAACAGTACTGATACTTTAGTACTTGTTAGTACCCGCTCTCTTTCGGTCTACGTGAGTATTAAAAGGTCGTTTCTCAATAACACTAATGATTTATTCTCCACGCGTGTATAAGTAGCAGGTGTGATAACGACAGATCATCTTTTATTAGCTCCCCCCGCAGTTAAAGGAGGAGAAAACAAGCTTCCAGTAAATTGGAACGATTACAGTAACGGTTCGAATCGATGGCGGTGTAAACTGATCTTCTCCCGCATCAGCACCACAGACCTTTTTTCAAAAACCTCTCATATTTACTCACGCTGGACTACACGAGCCCTAATCGGCTCATCAATAGGTCACATGAGCGTGGTCGGGCCGCGCACCGGCGTCGTCCGTGCGGCTTCAGCTCTGGCTGTCTCTGCGGCGCTTGCTGAGCGGTTTGCCCGGTGACCCGGAAGCGAGGACGGTCGGACGATCCCATTAACCCGACTTGAACCCCGGCCGGGTTTAGCAGATTAGGCAGGTCAGAAAGAGTGGAATTATCTTCTCCTAAAGAACATCTGACCACAGAGTCTCATCCAATTACAGACTTATGTTCAAGCAAACAAGATGAGCAAATGGACACCGAGTCCTCTGAGCCGGGGAGAAACCACCGAACCTCGAGATGATGCACTGCTAATTCGGTATAGTGCCAATTTACAGGTAATCTACAAATGAGATTATATAGATTATACAGATTATATAGTTTAATAGATTATAAATACATGAGGCTTGTTGCTGTACATCAAAAGGGGTCCAAACTTTTTACAGAGGGCCAGATTCAGCCCGACATTACGACATGTTGGACTATTGAAGTATTTGATGAAATATTTATTTCATTATTTCGCTCTGAATTATAATTTAGCGGCTCCTAGTGATGCTCAGGAGAAAAATGTCGATATAAAATAAATCGTATCGAGTTCTGAACTTATTTATTTGTTACAAAACAAAATTGTTCAGACGATTTGTTTCAAAGTTTATTTTTCTCCTTTTTTTATTAACATTTTAAAAAGCAATTAATACAATTAAATTCTTGAACTGTGCACCGTCTACTGCCACCTTCTGGTGAAATATAAAATAGCATTTTCTTTTTCTACGTGTGTATGTTACATTGCGCTCAACAATGATTTGATGACGGAGGTCGCCGGCCATGATCGGCCCCCGGCGATCAGATCTAACTTTGTGAATGAAGGCATGTCGGGTGAGTAACATCAGCGCCCCCTGCTGTTGATTGGTAAAAATATGACTCGATATGACAGTTAGCGCTGCACACGTGGTTATTAATAGATGATGATAAATAATATGGCGGTACTGATGCTGATTTCTTTCCCGTGATAGACTTGTGTGCGTCTCGAACGGTCGCTCAGCCAAGAAACCGATTCTCTGCCATATTTAATGAGCACCATCTGGACTCCGACTGTGCAGGACTGAAGTGTTGATCACAGATTTGCTTCTTTGTTGTCCGTCCTAAACATTTGGTGGCTGTGAAGTGGAAAATTCTGAAATTGCTTTGGAAGTGGCTCTGGTGCGCGACGCTCACGCTCCATCGAGGACTAAGTTTGTTTTACGGCTTGATTGGGGCTTCCACGGGAACGTTTGTTGGTCTATTTTCATGAACAGCTTAATTAGGGACTTTCGAGTGTGATGTCAGATTGGGGGTAAAAACCGGGGGGCTACAGTTCGGAAATGAAAAGCAAAACACTCCGATTCAACACGTGCACAAGACTAAAATCATGTACTCGAGTAAAGAAAAGTACTTGCGTTCAGAGTATTCTGGACTTGCTTTCTTTGTTCGACCCCTATTGAGTACTCACTGCTGCCCCCTAGTGTGTGTAAATGTTTAAAAGCAGAGTGGGGGGGGTCCTTTAGTAAAGTTACTAGTCTAAATATCTACTCAAGGAAACAGTAAGTAAAAAAAGTTTTGATGTGATGCAACATTTAAACATTTAGGGTTTTGTGATGTGTCAGTTCATTATATAATAATAATAATAATAATAATAATAATAATAATAATAATAATAATAATAATAATATAATAATAATAAAAGATTTTAATTGTAATGCACTTTACATTTCAGATTAAATATCTATAAATATCTAAGTGCAGCATAAATAACATTAATAAAACTAAAAAATATTAAAATAGACTTTGATATGGTTATTCAATACAGACCCACAAAATATTTTCCAGCTTTATAACCCAGCGCATCACGTACCGGAGACCCGAGACCCGGGACCGGGGACCCACCAGGTTTTCGGGGGGTTTTCAGGGGAGTTTGTTGTTACCAAAGTTTTTAAAATATTTAATTTGAGTCTCAAATTTTATGTTATAATAATAATAATAAAAATTCACTTCTATAATCCTCCGTCGCGTTCGGTGCGCCCGTCATTGCGGCGATACACAGATGTACAGAGAGCGAGTATCGTAATGACAAGCGTGCACACTCCGATGTCTTTCATACATTGCTATATTGTGCCCCCTTGTGGTCGGCGTCGTTTTAACGTGCAGTTTGAACGCGCACGGCACACGCGACCTATTCCGACTGTCATGTTTGATCGTTTGAAAATGAATTTGAGAGTTTGTCGGGGGTTTTTTTACCCATCGACTTGGGATTGAGTTTTAATAATAATAATAATAATTATGCCGGTATGAGTGGATTATAAATCCAGATTATAAATTAACCACAGTAGCCACAACTGGACGAGTCGAGTGTTTGTTAATGTCCCTGAGATGGAAGAAGCCGTACGGACGGATCGTCTCGGATCTTTGTTGACGCGATCATTTATTTTAGTGAAGTGTTGCGCCAACACGAGGCGGCTTTAAAGCCTCTCGGAGATTCGGTAATTGCCTAAATGAATGGATGATTGATCCGCCAAGGTTGGATTTCGGAGGAAATCTTGCGTCCTGTGTAATTAGACATGACATTAAAATTCATGAAACTGTCACAGGAAAACAATCGAGTCGCGCTCAGCCTGTGTGTAAAATAATTTGCCGCCCGCCACACAACCGGACGGCTGCTGTTCTATAATTGGACTGGATGTTTTCAGTCACCTGTGACACAGCTTGTGTGGGGCCTAATTTGTCCTCTCTCATCTCGGAACAGCTTGAGCGTGGTTGTTATCTTTGACGTTCCGCAAACCCCCCACCACCACCACCACCCCCTCTCCTCCCTCGCTACCCTCCGCTCGTATCCTCCCGCCGCGTTCCTTCAAATCCGGCTGACAGGCGGACCGGAGAAACCTCTGTGATCTGCTTTGATGTCGGTTCCTCGGAGAGATGCGAAATGGAGAAGGAAAAAAAAGTGACTCGCTCCAGAGCGCCCCTGATAAGGACCTAATCAGCTGCCGCGGCGCCTTCCATTTAGTCCGGCCTGACGGAAGGGAAGGAGGTGGGGGGGGTTGGAGAGATGGTGGTGGTGGAGGGAAGGGGGGGAGGAGGAATCGTCTGTCACCGAGCTGGCGTAGCATTCATGTCAGACTCCATATTCTCCTGTCGAAGCGCTAATTTCTCGCCAGGCGTAGAATTTATCTTCCCGCCCGAGCCGTCCTGACAGGTTTGTTATCGGTCGGCCTGCTCGCTGAACCCTGGGGAGATGAGGCGTAGCTATTAGCCGACGGGAATCGTAGTGCGTAAATGTCAAGTAAGCTGTCATTGCGATGAGGGAAGCCAAGAGACTGTGTATTAAAGCCTGACATATTCCGGTGTGGTAAACACCGGGCCCCCCGAATCTCACCTGCCACCAGACATTTGGCATCTTCCGTCCGGGCGGCCGTCAGAAGAACCCGGGTAGAAAACGTGGATGATGACTGCTTATGGGTTCTTTCTTCGTGGGGTTGGTGGTCAATAGGTCGTGAGTGTAAAGCCATCAGGCAGAACATTCCGACCATCGTTGATATTCAGTGTGTGTAATATTCAGTTCAGTGCAACAAGGTGTAGCCATGCAGACCACAAGGGGGCGCACATCGAAAGCCATCAAGACAATGAAGTGCCCGTCCGAGTTTGTCATTAAATAAGATTTTAAATGTTTTTAAAATAAATCCTTCGTTCTACCATTTGAAGTTGCTCCTGGGAGGTAAACAAAGAACGTGGCAGAGCTCTCAGGAACTCGGCGCCCTCTAGCGCTGGAACGGTGAATTGCATCACGGTGCGTATGATGCTGTCTTCTTTTATTTTTACACAAAACTGGAATCTCTTGGAACTTGTTTGTAACTTCATTTTGTTATTTTTCTTTCTGACAAGATCAAAGGAAAAAGAAAATTTGCTAAAAGTTAAAAAAAAAAAAATTATAATAATTTGTCTTCAATTTCATGTTATTTGCATTGCATTGTGGGTAAAGTTAAACATGTCGTATCATATTGTACACCCAGTATCGTGTATCGTATTGCATTGTGGGTGTAATGAGAATCGTATCGTATCATATCGTACGCCCAGTATCATAAATCATATTGCATTGTGGGTAAAGAGAATCGTATCGTATTGTACACACAGTATCATAAATCATATTGCATTGTGGGTAAAGAGAATCGAATCGTATTGTATCGCACACACAGTAGCGTGAATCATATTGCATTGTGGGTAAAGAGAATCGTATCGTATCGGACGCCCAGTATCATAAATTATATTGCATTGTGGGTAAAGAGAATCGTATCATACACACAGTATCATGAATCATGTTGCATTGTGGGTAAAGAGAATCGTATCGTATCATACACACAGTATCATGAATCGTGTTGCATTGTGGGTAAAGAGAATCGTTCCATCCTTTCCAGTGTTTTGCACTTCACCTGTCAGTGCTCATCACGTGATGCCTGATGAAAGTTTAAAGTTTAAACGCGTGTTTACATTTTACATTTCTAACATCTAAAATCCACCATATGAACCAACAACAACAACAACAACAACACACTGTTATTATGATTCTCTCTCTCTCTCTCTCTCTCTCTCTCTCGTCCCGGGCGGTTTGCACTGAACTCATCACTTGCTCTCTTGGTGAGTTCATAAAGCTTTTATTTCCACCCCATTGGGTGGAAGCGGCCCGGACCATCTGCCCCTGCGCTGACGATGAAACGCTCCTGGGCTCCTCGCCGATGGTCTCTGTAGGACTCCGGGTCTCTGTGGAGAGACACACGAGGATCGAGGGTTAATTGCTTTTCCAGGAACAGAATCATCGACCATGTCGGGAGGAACGTCGCGTCTGAACGGACGAGCTGCTCGAATATAATTATTAGAATAAAATCTAATAAAACTTATCAGGTCGATGATCAATTTAAAAGCTTCAAACATTTTACTTCGTTATTTTTTTTTATACTTTTAATTTGAAGCTCGGCATCGTAGGCGGGCCAGTTAACACACTTGCTGGGGGCCCCTGGATGCATGGAGACTTCACGTGGCCCCACAGTCAATATCAACGAAATGAATAGGGCTCTATTATGGGTTTTGCACAAACACACACACACACACACACACACAAACACATATGCACACCGCCCCCCTCCTGCCTCCCTCCCCAGCGATTCAGAAGTTCGAGTACAGAATCCCGGGTTCGAAGTTTGAGTTTGTATGTTCTCCGTGTGGGCTTCCCACATTCCAAAGACTGGAATGCTGTCAGGTGAATCAAATGGTTAAATACTGAAATTGTCCTGTGTGTGTGTGTGTGTGTGTGTGTGTGTGTGTGTGTGTGTGTGTGTGTGTGTGTGTGTG
>JAOTRQ010000032.1:873836-887442 GCA_028565875.1 Hoplisoma paleatum
TGGGGGTGGGGGTGGGGGTGGCGGTGGCGGGAGAGAGAAATTACACAAGTGGCTTGTTAATGAACGGCTGAGCGGTCTCGGGAGGAGGCCACTGAGGCAGCTCTTTAATGAGCTGGGAACCTAAACACTGCCAAAGTTTACTCTGACCCTGCCTCTTAGTCCCGGGTCAGTCGGAAGAGCGATTCAATTCGGGGCCGCTGAAGCAGAGGGGAATGGCATCACGCTGATTTCTTTCCCTTTCAGCCCCCGGAGGTAAGAATAATGCACTTTTGTGCCACGCATCCCTGGGAATTATGGCTCCTAATTTGATTAGGTGAGATTTGATTAACTGGAAAATGGGGATTTCAGTAGAACTTTTGCATGCCTAATTTATCCCGAGCGCGAGCAGACGTAACATTGTATCGGCCGAACCAAAGGGCATTCTGGGAAGCCTTTTCAGAGCTTTCAGAGATGGCCTTTGAAATCTAAGAAGACTGCCGTTTCGCTATGGTCCTCAAAGACCTCCAAACATCTTTGATTTACTCAGGCTGGCGTTGATAATCTCTTGACGGTGCCATTTACTAAGCTTCGGACATGCTCCACGGCCATCCCCGGGTGCATAATAGGAGCGTATCTGACCGCCGTCGAAACCTACATTCACTCCCGATGATGGATCGAGCAGAGACTCCGGGAGCCGAGACGCCGGGTCGTTCGAAACTTTGACCCGAATTTAGCCCGGGAGCTCACAATACGCCAGAGCTCATATTCTGCTCATGCAGGCTGATGAGCCATTAATAACAGTCAATAAGAGTCGCCGGCTATTACAGGCCGTCGGTTATAGAGGACACGCGCGCCTCCAGAGGGCCACTGTGTCCATTAACAGTTATCTGGTTTAATCAGCGCTCGCTCTCTTTCGGGCCCATCGGACGCAAGAGCCGCTCAGCCTGCCCAAATTAATAGCCGGACTCGGGCTGAAGGGCTAAAACATCAGTTTACTCCCCCTCCAGACAGAAAATCGGTGAAAACAATCAGGCCCGGGTTGCACTAA
This sequence comes from Hoplisoma paleatum, assembly GCA_028565875.1. Lineage (NCBI taxonomy): Eukaryota > Metazoa > Chordata > Actinopteri > Siluriformes > Callichthyidae > Hoplisoma > Hoplisoma paleatum. The sequence continues at coordinate 874,864 of JAOTRQ010000032.1, forward strand.
TGACTTTTGCCTTTGAGGCGGGTCTACGAGATTTGGCTGGCATGTTTTTTCTCTCGCAGAGACGACGCCGGCAGGGTCTTTGCTGATGGTTCTCGTCCCGTTCTTATCAGGGTTTCATTATCATAAAAACGTGATTTTGGATTTCGGAAAAGGATGCTGGCGAATGGGCATCCGAGTCATCAGGAGACCCGGTGCGCTCTCGCCCGCGCCACTGCCGCCGAGCAATTCTTCTGATTATTCACGCTTCAGGTTTGCACCCTTCGTTAATAATTACTTGTTTATTTTTGTTTCGAAACAAACATTTCGTCATTAAAACGAAAAGATGAGCAAACGATGGGCACCGATGGACGACCTGATCGCAAACACTTGCTGTATGATGGGCAGTGATTGGAGGATTCGTGATTGGAGGGACCGGCATAAAGACCAGAAGGTTGCCAGTTCAAGCCTCGCTACTACCAAGTTACCACTGTTGAGGTGCCGCAGCAGAAGAACTCGTCACCTGTTCCGAACAGAAACACCCCACAAGAGCCAAGAGTCAAACTCTGACGCTGTGGGTCAAATGTTTGCTCGCGGTGCACAACATGGCACCGACTAACAAGTGCAGCAAAGACAGGTCCAAAGACGCTGTAAGAACAATACACACATTACAGCAGTCGTGTCTGAGCTCGTGATCGGAAGGTTGTCGGTTCGAATCCGAGAGTCGACAGGCATCGCCTGAAGTGCCCTCAAGCAAGGCACAGAACTCCCCCCTCCCCCCAAACTTTTCCTCCGGGGACTGTGGCAAGGGCTGCTGAAGTGTGCTCACTGCTGCCCTCTAGTGTGTTTGTATAGATTATATATATAGATACTAGAATATAGAAAAACACATGGTAATAAACTGTAAAATGATGATATTATTATTGCAGTGGTTTTTTGCGACCGTGGCTGTAGTGAGGAAAGCGAGTTTACTTTCTGAGGGTTTCATTTGTACATGAAGTCAGAATGTTATTAATACTAGCGGCCGCGCTGATTTACTGTATGTCAGTGCGGTTGCTTCGGGCGGCTTCCTCACTGTGAGCCCGGATGACAAACTAAAATAGATCGTGTGTAAGATCTCAGATGTGCTCAGCTGTGCAGTTTTAGCCTGAAGCAAAAAAATATTTCCTCGCATTCTTTGTGTGTTTTTAACGATGTTACACCGCTGCTTTCGGAGTTGCGTCGACCCTTTTGGAATCGGCGCTACAGTCCGTCTGGCACGTCGCTTCAAAAAAAAAACACGAACGATTTTCCAACAATTTAGAATTGGGACGACTTTTCTTTTCCTCTGTGCTTATAAGACACTTTACACTGAACCATACCTGCCATTCATCCCGATCCGTGCAGTGAGACACTACACACGCTAGGGGGCAGCAGTGAGCACATGTCCCGGTACCATTTGCTATTCCCTACCGAACCAGTGTAGCAACATTTTTAAAATGTTGTTTGTTTGATTGTTTGTTTGTTTGCATTGAGTAATAGTGAGTGTGAGATGTTATTGTTTTCCCAGTTGCTGTGTGTGTGTGTGTGTGTGTGTGTGTGTGTGTGTGTGTGTGTGTGTGTGTGTGTGTGTGTGTGTGTGTGTGTGTGTGGCTGCTACAAAGCATAAAACATTAAAAAAAAAAAAAGAACCTAAAACAGTCGTGCTCACGTTTACCAGATAAAATGTTTTACATACGCAATACAAAGTAATTCACCTTCGAAACACTAGAGGGCGTGCGAGTCTCTGTGGGTTCTGTTGTGTTTCCGTTTTAGCTGGGCAGTCTGTCGGATCATAAATGAAAAACAAAACACTGTAAATATCACTGCGCCGATGTTCACATTGTTTTGATCGCCAATCGTGTGCCCCCTGGTGGTCTGAGTGCCCGTGGACCACCAAGTGCACAACAGGCTACAAGATTTTGACACAGAAAATCATTTAAATCATTCTTGTTAGACGTTTGTTTTGTTTTCCGATGAACGAATGTAAAGCGATCAAAACTCATTACAAGCACCCCAAACTTCCTTCATCGACGCCCTCTAGTGTCGTGGGGGGTGAATTACTTGCGTACGACCACGGCCGTCAGAATAATTACTTTTAATGTGAAGTACTTTTCTTGCAATTGTCCTGAAATACAGGATATTTACTGTACATGGATGTTTATTAATCATTAAACAAATGAAATGATTAATTATATAATAATATAATAATTATATATATATATATAAGGAACGTTGCATTTGTATTTGCTCGTACGTTTTCTTTTTCTAGGAGGTTTAAATGTTGCTGGAGTTTGTAAACCTGATGGTTCTGTTTGCCGACTGTGCAGCATCATTTGCACTTCGTAAGGTCGACTGGTCTGTAGTTTATTACTCATTTGCATGCATTTTGCATAAACTCAGCCACCATCGCCAACTGATTAAATACGTTCTGCTTTTTAAATACTCGCCGATTTGAAATGCGATTTTTAATGATCGACACGAAGCGCCGTGGTGTCGTAGCTGCCGAACAGGCGACAGATTTGTACGTAGCGTTTTTTTTACATAATGAATCCATGTCACGTGGAACCTGCACACGGGACTCGTGTTTATGGAGTCGGTAATTCCATGTTTATTGTTCGGTCTGTGTGCGCGGCGTGTATTGTGTCGTTTTGCATGGGGATGTATTTATTTTTTATTGCTCTTGTCTTGTGTCCTTGAGGAACGAGCTGCGATGATCATAAAGCCACTTCGGAGAATTCAGTATTTAAAAATCTACTAAAACATGGTTATTTGGAACACGTCGGGATTTGATGCTTTTCGGTTCTCTTTGTCATTTTGATTTTTTTTCTTCTTTTCCTTTTACACTCCAAAGCCGAACAGAAAATCAGCCGAACCTTCACTCAAGCCTGGAGCAAATAAAATTGGAACCATTTTCTTGGTGATGGAAGGAAATGGCAGCCGCCTGCAGTTCTCTATCCTTTCTTCTCCTCTCTTCTTGATCAGTCTCCCGGTGTGCGCCATCAGCCGAAGGAAGTGAAGGCCATTTTTCCTCGGGCCTGCCGACTCGCCGAGGCTGTATGTCCCGCTGAGGAGTCGCGAATAACAGCCCCCGCCCCCCCACCCGTCCCAGCGGGAGAGCCCACGGCGCCTCCAACAAGGCCTCGCTCTGTTCAGGGCCCGGGCGAGATGCAATTAGACACCCCCACAGGGCCCGAAAGAAAAGGGAGGGAGGGGACCTCCCTGATGGCCTGGCCAGCCTGAGGGCTTTGAAGTCCTCCGCTGTCTCTCTTTCTGCTCTGAGAGGGGCGCCGTTAGGGACGAGGAGCCGCGGGGCGAAGTGCTGAGCGCGCAGCTTGCCTTTAATCTTCACCTACGGCCCTTTTTCTGGGTTCGCTGTTATTCGACCACAGTCCAATTTCCCCGTGGAGAAACTGCTTTAAGGAGGATATTGTGATCGTGGCCCACTTTGTGTCGGAGTCAAGGATTGTGGGATAACGTTGAAGACATTCTCAGTCGCTGGACGGGCAGATCGAGTGTCTTCGAGTCTCAACGGCGAGTCTGACAGACTTTATTTTATTAGCCGAGTTTGCTAACACGTACAAGAAATTGAGTAGGAATTTATAAACGCGTATGCAGTAGATACAGTGTTGTAATACAACATTAAAATAAATACACACACACACAAACACACACGCATTCAAAATTTCATACTGGAAAACATTTGCACGCCTGAATCACTTAATAGGTTAAAAAAGTGCCACGTTGTGTACAATATAAATGTCTGAATAAGACGTATAAGAACTAGAACGACTTTATTCGTCATTTTATTGACGTGTAAACAGATTTCGAACAAACGAAATTCTTTCTCCGCATATCCCAACTTTGCGCTACGACAGGGTCAGATATCGTACGGCGCCCCCTGGAGTCGACGGTGCTCAGAGAACCCATCAGTAACTGTGTAGCAGAGCCTGGATTTAAACCCGCAATCTTCTGATTGCAATCGATAGTCCAAAGCTTTAGGCACCAGGCTACACCGTCGCCACGTCGGCGCCATCAACAAATACAAGTCCAATGTTCCCAAGACTTTAAATCAGTCATAAAAGTCACATTTAAGTGCATAAATATCACAATAACTATGATCGATCTGTCCCCCCCCCCCCAGGAAGGGCATTATGCTGGATGCCCTTCCTGACACAACCCTCCGGATATATCTGGGTTTACGTACGGCACTGCAATACACTGATCTGTGTATCCTAGTGCCTGGGTACCTAGGGATCGTACAGTAGCGAGCGTGCAACTGCATTATCCCGGTTTATGTATTATTATGTATAATTACATGATTATAACACCCGTAATAAGTTCATACGAGCCTGTGTGTGCTCTCGAGGAATATTATTGTTATTTATTATCCTGCCTATGGCATAAAAAAAGAAAGTAATATTGTGTTATAAATGTTATAACGGTTTAGATGTATATATGTTATAAATAAGAGTCGGGATCGGAGGCTCATTCATGAAATGAGAACAGGCTTCTATCTAAAAAAACAAAAAACAAAACAAAACTAACAAATAGTCGTTTTCATGAGTTAATAAATGTTTATTGATGTTTAATGTGTTTAAGTGTACGAGCGTCATCTAACTTTATATTTACATGCAAGTTTGGGCTGTTCGGTGACGTTGAATCCAGCGCCACACCGCTAGAGGGCGCCGACTGTCCGAGGGTTTTGTCACGTCTGTCTTTAGTGGACACCATGGCAAGCCACGCCAGAAAGGGCATCGCTCGGAGTCGGAACTGAACTGAACTGAGCGGCGAACGGTCGGTTTAAGAGAAAAAAATCAGAAATGAAGGGACCGTGAGATGCAGGGAGCGACTGCTTTGAGTACAAGCGACGCAGGTCAGGGACGGTAGAGCTGAGACGGGTGTATGTGTGTGTGTGTGTGTGCGTGGGTGTCCTGAGAGGAAACAAGGGCTGGGGAGCAGGTGTGTGTGTGTGTGTGTGTGTGTGTGTGTGTGTGTGTGCTGGAGAGAGAGAGAGAGAGGGAGGGAGGGAGTGAAGGGAGCGAGTGTGGAGGAAGAAGGAGGAAAGAAAGGGCACCGGAGACAGACCGAGAGGAAGGAGAACGACAGACGGAAGTGCCGAACACACATCGCTCGAACCTGAACGGGATTTTTTTTGGGGGGGAGAGACGTCGGTCGGCGGGAACCGAAAAAAAGAAGCTCGGTACTGTTTTTAGACCGGTGGGGGCGCCACGGAATCTTCAGCTTTTTTCCCCACCACCCGCTTTCCGCGCTTCCCTCGCCTGGTGCGGCTGCTCCGGATCCCGGCCCCGGTTACCGCGTCCAGCCGCCCCTGGCTCCAGGATCTCTTGTTGTTTCGTGCAGCCCGGATGGTTGATACCCGAATGTGGGCGTGATTGAGGATCGGAGGGAGGTGGAGGAGAAAAGAAAAAGTCCTTCACCGTGTAGCTGCGCTGCGTAAAGTGTCCGACTTGTGTTCCGACTCCCGAGCGGCTCCTTTTGTCCTCCGTAACGCACGTTACAACTTACTTACCCCCCCACACCCAGCCATCAACACCCCCCACCCCGCCTCATACACACCCGGCCGTGGCCCGGAACACACCCGGGACACACCGACGGATTGATTTTTAACCATTTTGTGCTGGAATTGGATCGTTTTTGTGTGTGTGTGTGTGGATTATTACGGCTGAACCGGAGCGCACCGGCCGTCCCCCTCTCTCTCTCTCTCTCTCTCTCTCTCTCTCTCTCTCTCTGCTTTGTTACTATTGGACTCCGGATCCGGTAAGTCATCCGTTTTTATTACAAATGAATTTATTTGTATTTATCTGAGCTCCTTTTTCAAACTTACACACCATCGACCCCCCCCCACCTTGACAGCAATCTGTTTACAATCATCGAGGTATTTGTTAACACACACACACACACACACACACACACACCAAACCCAAATAAACAACAGATGACTACACAAATAGGAGGCGGATTTATAAACGCGTAAAACGTGGTCAGCACGGAACATTAGACGAAACGTTACGCGATCATTGTTGGCACATTTGACAAGCAAAACACACAAATCCTAAGCAAATGTTTGCTCTCGGCTGCTAGGCGAGGATCGTTAGTAAAACGGAATTAGTGACGTCACAAAACGCGCAGGTGTAAAGTGTAAAAAAAAAAAACCTAAACGCTTCCAGATCCTGAGAATCTTCGAGAATCCGGGTTGTTACACAAGTGTGCACCGGTCCTGCTCGCATTTGACAACCAAATCCACCCTATACAAATATATTTTTGTTTGTTTGTTTGTTTGTTTGTTTGTTTGCATATAAATGAATGCTGGTGTCCGGGATGCATGGATTCTACAATCTCGTTCATAAACAGATTTGGGAATACAGAGTGAAACATAAACGTTATACATACTAATGATCCTCAGAGACATCTCATCACTATTAAAGAAGGCAAGCCTGAAAGCCTACACACACACACACACACACACACACACACACACACACAAGTGGATTCTATCTGAGGTCTTCTTCCACCGCTGCCAAATTCACAACCTCAAACCTCGACACTTTCCAACGACCTTGGAAGGATTGAATCCAGTGTTTTATATTGTTACACATTTGACAACCAAAACCGGGGCCCTGACCCACTAAGAAAATAAAGATCGTTACGCAAAACGTCATTTTTGATGCTGCAGCCGGGTTTTGCATAGGAAAACTAGGTACACACACACACACACACACACACACACACACACACACACACACACACACACACACACACACACACACACACACAAAGTTGCTTGTTAAGTAGGCTGATTTGCATATCGTGTTCCCCACAGCGATCCGATTTTAATCTGGATAACATTTGACTGAATTTGACTGTACATTTAAACACATGCGGTTTCATTAGAATTGTCTTGTGTGTGGCATGATAATAGTAAGATATATTATTTTTATACCCATACCAGACTATTTGTATACATACTGTGTATATATGTGTAGCAAGAATATACACAACATTAATAAGAACTTTGTGCTGCACCGAGGCTTTTTGTGTGATGCTGTACAGAGTTATTTTATATGTTATTATTTTATATGCTTTATATTTTACATGCTTTTACCGTACATTAATGTACGCTTTGTTTAGTCTTTTGTGGACGCTGGTCCAAAAGTTGTTGTGTGTGTGTGTGTGTGTGTGTGTGTGTGTGCAAGTAACACAGACATGAAATACTAGCTTAACGTATGTTTACACCACTTGCCTCTTCATTTTAATACAGTTTGTTGTTGTTTTTGTTTATTTTACCTTCCGTTCATATGAATAATTTACATTTTCAGAGAGAAAATGATTCCCTCAGTAATAGATTCTGTCGTCTTGGTACAATCTGTTAACAATCAGCTGTTTTTTAAATTGTAAACAGTAGATTTTATATATATATATATAATTCATAGTATACGCTCGGTTACCTCAGTAACCTTCGGTTTACATTCACGTTAGCTTAATAAATATCATAAACCTTGAACACACGGATGTTTCCGGCGTGGATCAGTCGTTTAGAATAGTGACCAGAATTAAAAAGGAAACAAAAGTTAAACAAATCCGTGACAATAAACCCGACACGTCCACGACTCTGACGCTGGTGGTTGTAATACTTGTGTTATTAACGGCAGGACAACGAAACGTCAGACGTGCATGTTTAAAATTGCTCTGGTGGATTCGGTGGAACGTCTGATACGTCGCTGATGCGATACACATCAAATCTTCTGACCGGCCAAGAGCGTTTGCACAAGATTTATAAAGTACAGACCGTATTGCTGAAGGAATGCAATCTTCAATCTGTTATTTCTACAGTGAATCACGTCCTGTCGCTCACACGCTGCTCCACTAAAAGAATAAAACGTTCCGGTAATTCAGCCGTTTAATGTTTTCTTTGATGATGTAAGACGTTCGCACCGGGACAAGATGCTGCTTTTCTTCTGGCATGTAAAAGCCAGTATAACAGTGTACGTATAGTTATAAATATTTATCCATGTATGTATACTGTATCGATTCTGAGATCATGTTCTGCATGGTGCTTAGGAAACCATTCCAGAGTCCAGTGTTTACATGGATACTACAGTGAAGGTCAATGTCGCGAACGGTCCCGGTACTAAAATGTCAGTGGATTAGTGGAAAAATCGGTCGAATCTGACGTGACACGTCACCTGAATGATGAGTGGCTTTTGGATAAGAGCGTCTGCAGAATGCTGAAAATGTAAAATGTAAAATGAATGGCTTTTGGACAAGTGTAGGCAATTACAATCAAGCCGCCGAGTGTTAAAGGTCTCGCTCAGGTGCCCAACTGTGATGGCGGTAGGACTTGAACCAGCGACTTTCTGATTACTAGGCCGGTACATGTCATTATTAATATCGAATAATATGACAACTTTCTTTTATACAATGATACAGTACCAGTCGAATTTGGATGCAAAAGGATGCACAAACCAGTACGTTATATAGCCCAGAGCCCAGATAAATCGGGAGAGCTGTGTCAGGAAAGGCAGCCGGCATAAAAAAACGATGCCAAATCGCAATCGTCTGTTGCTAAACGACAGAAGTAGATCGTCGATTTCTTATTCCAGGATGATCTGTGAATCAGCGGGAATGCTTTCCTAGAAGAGTGGAGACTGTTATACCCACAATCCCCCCCCCCCATACATTCTTTTGTTATAAATGGGACGTCCAATTGGTGTCCTGATGCTGTTATCTGGTGTCATTTTGCTCCGTCCTATTGTTCAGCCCTCGGTTATGTCAACCCAGTAGCTTATGATGTCATCACGTCTATATAGGCGTCGTATATAATCAAAGGTCCATTAATGTCAAGGACACGTTCGGTCGTCACTCATCCCCTCGAGTCTTCACCACCAGGAACTGGGCTCCGACCTCCAAACCATCTTTCACCATAAATCGTCTGACTAGTCAATCTAAGCGCAATCTATTACCCCAACATGTTCCTATCAGGCAATTTACGACACCACAAAACACCCCCCCCCCTCACCACCCCACCGAACCCTGTAAACGTGTCACCGCTGCGTCCGTGTGCTGCTTTATAAGTGCAGTCTGACCCCGTTCGGATCCAGATCCACGACATCCCGCCGTTCAAGAGACGCTAAATAAATAAGCGCAAGAGATCTCGCAGTCATCCATGCGACAGATCCGTCTCAGAATCGAAACCTGTCACTTCTGTCGTGCCGCCGTCTGCCTGATCGCCGTGGAGATCCAGAAGCGCCAAATCTCCCGGTAGCCCCCGAACAGATGGCGCCGCCAGAAATCCCCAACGGGCCGAATAGAAGACGGCTAAACGCAATATCTTGTTAACCAATTAGTGTCTCGATAACTTAGGGAAGGAGCGTGCGGAGTGCCGAGCGTGTGCCGGCCGGCGTTAAAAAAAAGACGCCGCCGCCAGGCGTAAATCAACGTTATTGAAGGTGACACGGCGCGTATGACATCTTGATAAACGCTTTTACTAAAACGCTTGTAATAGTCACTGGTACATGGCGATGTCTCACCCTGACGTCATACGCTGCTGCGCCGTGACAACTACTGGCCAACCTCAACATTCCATCTGATTTTTTATTAAGTCAAAATGTTTGTACATTAAATCAATAAAATTCTTACCAAAAATAAAATGACGTTTATGTCTTGTAAAGTCGTCTTTGTTTATTTTAAATACCAGCACATTTTCGCTTAAATCTTATAGACATTATATATAAATGACATATCTTCAGAATTCTCGTTTCACCGCTTTTGTGAACACACACCAGGGAGCAGCAGTGAGCAGCCCTAGCCACAGCGCCCGGAGAAACCGTTAGGGTAGCCTCGCTCGAGGGCACTTCAGTCATGACGTGTCGACTCGCGGAATCAGGAATCGATTCGCTACTGTACGATTCATTTCTGCATTCCTGCTTAATAAGTCAATATCACTTTAAACAGCAGAGGGCGCTGTCACTGTTCCAACACGATGCCAAATCAGGCTTCGAACCAAATCGTTTGTAGGCATCTTAGGGGGAAAAAGGGGTGTTCGTTATTTAGGTCAAATAAAAATCATCACCTTCATACGAGCTCCAAAATGAGTTTGGTACCTTAACGTTTAACAAACGTTCGTACATGAAAGCGCCTGCAGGAGTCGCCGGTACCCAGCCGTCTTCATCAGAGGTGTTCATGTTTTGAAATTAGGGACGGGGGGCTCAGCAAGAGGTTCACATTTCACACAACATGTCAGCAGGAACCAACGCCAGACTCACGACCCCGAACACCAATGGAAAGTCCTGCTGGGATTCCAGGGTCAGGGGCCCGAGTGTAAGCCGACTGATCCGGGGGGGTTCCGGACTAAATCCCGGTAAATGCAGAATCCTTTCCTGGACACGGCGGCCCGGAGGCACGTGCCGTCACCGTACCGAATGTAACTAGGCCCGTGCTGAGATTAGCGCCCGCGCCCGCTCTGATGGGAAAGCGTCCGTACGGAGGCGGACCTACTCGTGTCACGTGGCGCGTCTTGAGTCTCGCACGGGTTCGGTACGGAGATGCTCGCGGGCGTTTTGACTGCAGATACGAGTCAACGTGATGTATGTAAAATCCGCCTGGAGACGCCACGATGTACGTTCAAATAAAAATACAACACGTATAAAGCTATTTATTTTATACATTTAATTTCCTTTACTGGTCCAAATAAATGTCATTTTTTATTGCAATAATATTCCAATAAAAAATCTACACGAATGACTTTAGCTTCTGTTCGTTCAGAGGCTATAACATTTATAATCTTCTAACAGTCCATTATAAATATACTCTGTAATAACACTGAGGGTTTTTATTTGGGACGGGTCCTAAGCCCTAGTGAGCTGCCTTGCTCTCGTACCTCCTACAGAGGCTAACACAGTTAGCATCACAGCCTTCAATACAATCCAATAATTTAACACAATACCAGATATAACGAATTATAATCCCGTTACGATTTAAGTCCATTCATTGACCGCACAATCTAGCGAGTGAGTCGATTCCTGAATCGATTCGTGGTGCATCGTTACATCCTGACATTTAAACCAGAACGTTTTACTCCTGACGTGATACGATTCATTTATTTAAACAACATGAAAACCGCTATAAAGTCTCTTTTTTAAAATAAAATCAAGTTTAATGCTGTATTTATCGTTATCATTATACCACGAACCGCCAAATAATATAGTGTCAGCGCCCTCTACTGTTTAAACTGGTTCCTTTCTTAACTTTGAAATAGAATTCGTAGAATAATTTAGAAAAAGAAGTAATAATATTATAGATGCTTTATAATAATATTTGACCGTGTTTGGTACGGAACACGCTCGACATCTTAGCGATGGAGTTTTAATCGATTCGTAACCCGACGTTTGTTCATAAATCCTCCGTAACCCGAAATGTTTTGTACGATAAAAGTGCTCGGAATGGAAGTTCCGTCGGCGTACTGTTCGATAATCATGACTTGGTATGTAACGATTCAGCAAGAATCGATACGATTTGATTCACGAGTCACCGAAACGATTCACGAGTCATTTGAAACGATTCCCAGTCGAGACTTCTCATCTCTGTGCTTGTTCGTTGTTTGTGCTGCTCGTTATTTTAAGAAGAATTCACCGAAACCGTTTACAGTCGTACAGTCCAGACGTGCATCCAGAGTCGCGCACCCGGACACGCCGGCTATTTCCAGCCTGAAATGTCAAAGGTCGCGAGAGTGGCTCGTCAACACCAGGTTCTGGGTTCGACTTATATATAGAGCGCCGTACACACACACATACACACACACACACACACACACACACTCGGATCAGGTTGCCGAGTTTGGAAGCGGCGGGAGAGTCCGCGCATTCTTACACGACTATAAGTTACAGAATGCAGCTTTAATAAGAAAGTGTGTGTCCAGTTCCATGCGGGGTAATCGGACCACTGCATGAAATCAGATGTCGGTAATCTGATTAGCGGGGGGGAGGGGGGGGGTTGGGGGTTATGTGCACTTTGTTAATCTGATCATAGAAAACCTTTTTACGGGAGTTTACAACGGCCAGGCGGTAATTGAATTCCTCAGAGAGGTACTGTGACCGTCTCCGGGTGGAGATATTTATTTCTACTTGGGGTCGTAGCTTCCGTCAGTTTTAAATCCGGGTTTATTATTGTTAAACATTTTATAATCTTTATAATGTTTTTATTTGTATTTTTTTACTTACTTCCATTGTTTGGTGCTGCCTGTAGAATCTTGCTTCTTATTATATATCATTATATTATTATATATCATTATATTATTATATATCATTTATAATGTTATTCCTTATACTAATTATATATCAGAGCAACTAGGTCAAACAGTAGAGGGCGCTGACACTATATTATTTGGCATCGTTACCTGCTTTCGAAATTAAAAGGCGGTTCGTAGTTCAGATACAAGACAGGATGTAACGATGCACCACGAAACGATTCAGGAATCGACTCGCTTACTCACTAGATCAGGGGTCACCAACCTTTTTGAAGCTGCGGGCTACTTTTGGGGTACCAACTAATGCGGCGGGCGACCAG
>JAOTRQ010000032.1:913763-931287 GCA_028565875.1 Hoplisoma paleatum
CATGGACGTTACAATATATAATTATTAATTATAATTAATTATATAATTATTATTGTGACGTCACAAGTGTGTATCAATTTGGTCGCCCGCCGCATTAGTTGATACCCCAAAAGTAGCCCGCAGCTTCAAAAAGGTTGGTGACTCCTGGTTTAGAAGGACCGTGCTCAAGGGTCCAACAGCAACGACACTCCAGCACTCCCCCTTGAGCCCTATATCGAAGGCTCATCAGGTGCTGAGGTTTTTTCAATTATTAATGAAATACTTTTTTCCTCTTTACATCCCCCGGGTCCTTACTAATTCTCTCTCTCTCTCTCTCTCTCTCTCTCTCTCTCTCTTTCTCTTTTTTACAAACACAACATCGTTATGAACATAAACACAAGTATATACTTGCGTTATAAACACAAGTATATACATTTTGTTTACAAAATCTCTAAAGGTTTGGCACTGTATTGGATTCAATACTCAAAATCTGAATATGTTGAACCAAACAAACAAGCAATAATCCTCAGGAAAGAAAGAGCGCCAGGCATCCAGTCCTAAACTGGCATAAATTAGTTGCCCGCTGAACTGTGCATGTGGAGCTAGAACCTGAATGCGTCGACGTCGGCTGCATCCACGTCCACGTTCCTGATAGAGAGGCCGAGAGAATAGCCCGTTTAGTCTCTTCAGTGGCTGATGAAAATATAATTCCCTGATTTAGCCCCCTGCTGAGGGCAGACATTAGTGCCTGATGACAGAAGCAGATCAAGGCATGAGAATACTAGTGGGAAATCGTCAAAGTGGCTCAAGTTTCTGGGCCTGTGAAAAGATTTGCTCAGGGCACTTTGATTCGATGCATTTTCCCATGTTGCACTGGACAGCTGGCATTGTTGATGTGCTCTGATAATGAGTCCCTGTTCTGAATCTGGGCAGGCTGCTGGTTGAGGGTTCGAAGTTCTGGTTGGTCACTGAGCCATTTGGGGACAGACAGCTGGCCAAAGTATAGGCAGCTCTGATGAACGTATCTTTGGTATGAGATGCAAACTTAAGCTTGTGCACTTTCTTAGAAAATGATTTACATTAGCTTTTTAATTCCAGGGGCTGACATGGGGCTGATATGGATTCTTCTTTTAATAAACGGAATGCCTGTGACTTTGACTCAATTCAATGGGTACAACTGTGATCCTGCTTTCCACAGTAGATTTCCAGGTAAATAATTTTTTATGATTAAGTATTTAGTCATTTAAACCAATTTAGTATATTTAAATTTTTTTAACATTGTTTATGAAACTCTTGACTATTTACTTTTGTAAAACTGTTACTATATAGTATTACATATTATGTATTATATTTACTGTATGAAAATTTAAATCTCTTGTTCTAGCATAACTTATTAATTTTTTAACATACATTTTTTTTATTGAAAGTCATCTATCATTATCTAGTTTTCCCAGCGCTTAAGCCTATTCAGGGTCATGCTCGGACAGGTCATGCTGGGACAGACACTGGGCGAATACACTAAACACCTGAACAGACTGCCAGTCTTTGGACTGTGGGAGGAAACTGGAGTCCTTGGAGGGATAACATGGGATAAACATGCAGAACGACACATAAATGCTCGGAACACCATATCTAGAAATCAAACCGAAGACTAAACCACTGCGCCGCATCGTGCCATTTGACCAACTATTATTTTGCTCTCTGCATTTTTGTTTGGCACATGAGAATATGTTTATGAAAATATATTCATAATAATAATATTGTAATAGTTGGGCGGTCAGGTAAAACAGCGATCTACGATACTAGATCTGAGATCTGCTACTATTAGCTTTTATTAAAAATACACCTTATTTCTTATCAAATTCTCTTAACACTTATTCATTTTCATTTCCCCTCTTTCCTACAGCCGAGCGAGACATCAGTGTGTACTGTGGCATCCAAACGATAACACTGAAGATCAACTTCTGTCCGGTGCTCTACTCGGGCTACACCAGCGCTGATCTAGCTCTGAACGGGCACCACAACGATGCCCAGTGTCGTGGCTTCATCAACAACAACACGTTTCCCACTGCAGTTCTGTTCAGTATCAGTCTCAGTACACTAGAAGCCTGTGGCAACATGTTGGTGGTAAGACACGGTGCTGAATGTATTTAACATTATTGTTGTGTATTTATTTAATGTAACTAAGATCTGTATGGTAGTGCTGTGTGGTACAGAAAATTTGGTAACGATCAGATTCCAAGTAAATGCAGGACAGTATTGCCGACACAACATTATATCATCACACGATCATTATAATTACATTACATTCTGTCCCATAGTTCCACTAATTACAATGTGAGGGGACGCTGATTTGCCATGGGGGTCTCAGACTTGCATAGACAAGACAAGTGTTAAAGATCACTGTAGTTTTGTTCAGTTGTATGGGACACACATTTGCTAAAGCTATTGGGAGGAATTAATTCCATTAGTCAATTCATGCTTTCAATACAACGAGAAAAAAACCCATCCAATTCATGATGCATCCTCCACCATGTTTTTAAAAAAGAAACCTATTCTAGTGGTTTGCACAACCACATGTAATGAGTATCAGTTTAAAGATAATCACACCTGTATGTAACCATGTCCTAATAACCCCTCGCTCTGCAGGTTTCTACCACTCAGGGTTACAATGCTTATGGGAATATGTCCCAGATACAGATAGGAAATATTTCTGGATACATCGACACACCTGATCCTCCGACCATCATTAGCTATTTACCCGGGTTGTTGTATAAATTCAGCTGTAGCTATCCTCTGGAGTACTTGGTCAACAACTCACAGTTGGCATCGTGAGTATGATTTTTTAGAATGGCAATGTTTGGATGGCAATAAACACAATACATGTTCAGTATATATACAAATGTAAGTCGGTTGTATGTAATATTAGCATATTATGTCTCCACTGTTCAAAGGTCATCAGCCGCTATATCAGTAAAAGACAACAACGGCACATTTGTCAGCACTTTGAGTTTAATTCTATACAATGTAAGTAAACATTTAAATATTTGCACATGTTTGCACTATGAATTCGGTGATGGACTAGTGTTGGCAACTGATTTATGGCTGATTTATTCTTCTGCGTCTTCTCTATGCAAGAAAACCCCGTCACCCCAACACATCATTCTCCTTTTATAATACATATTATACAAGTAATTCAACGCCACACCACTAGAGGGTGGCGAGTTTTTTAGGGTTCTGTCATGTTTGTCTTCACCCTCCAGGATGGCGAGCAAGAAAGATTTTAGCTGATTGATATTGAACAATGAACGATGTTGGATCGTAAATGAAACATTATAAATATCAAAACACCATCATATACAGGAAACAAATACTTTACCTGCAATTGAGAGTTTTTTCCAGGTTTTTAAAACGTGTACACATTTTTCCTCAGGACTCGTCCTTTTATCAGCAGCTGTTTGTCCCCATGAGTGGTTTGGCTTTAAAAACCAGAGTTTTCGCTGCTGTCAAGGCCACCAACCTGGACAGAAGGTATTAAAAAGCATAACTTAAGATTTAATTAGTTAGGTTTACATTTTACAAATGTTTTTATTTTAAATAGTGACTCTGAAACCCAATGGAAATAGTACATCTTTGTTTCCAGACCCATTTTATCTGTTCCATTCTTCTCGTGTTATAGCCTGAGTGGTGTCTAAATTCATTTTCAAGAATGTTTTAGATCAGATCTTTGCTGGGCTACAAAAATGGACTTTTCCCCCCTTGCAGGTGGAACATCCTGATGGATTACTGTTACACTACGCCCTCTGGGAATCCCAACGATGAGATACGTTACGACCTTTTCTTTGGGTAATTTTATTATCTCTAAAACGATGCGTAAAGTGCTGCACATTAACCAGCTGAGAGCTCATTACCCGCTTAACTAACCATTCACCATACAAACTGCTCACAATGGGCCTTTACAGAACAGTTTCATTTTTGGTGCATGTGGAGCTCTTGGAAGTTCGTCCTCGGTTTTAATCTGCCGGATTCCAAACAGGTGCCACAAAGACCCTCAGACCACCGTTTTTGAGAATGGGAAGAGTCAGACTGGACGATTTGCTTTTGAAGTCTTTCGGTTTGTGAAGCATAAAAACCAGAAGATGTCCACTGTGTTCCTGCATTGTGTCACAAAGCTGTGCCGGGTTGATGACTGTGCGATGCTGATGCCGGTAACCTTTAGTTTGACAGTCGTTGAATTTTGGTGAAGATTTAACGCCATTTCATGAACTAAAGTGCTACATTTCATTGTACTGTAGATCTGTGGGATGAGAAGGAGAAGAGAAGGTGGTGCAGCTTCTCATGTTTCCTCAGGAGATGCTGTTATAACTGCAGGCCCTATAATAACCAGGGGTGGTGAGAACTAAATTCTCTTCTTAATTGTTAGTTAACGCCTAATGGCCTAAACGAAATTAATGCTAACTGTCTTGTATTTTGCAGATGAAACACCAACCAACAACTCACAGCTTGGTAAGACATCTCTAGTTATTTCCACTGTGCTGAATTGAGCTCAGCAGTGCCTACATGCAAATCTCTGTATTTCTCTCACAGCTCAAGTGAGTGAACCGTCTGCTACGCTGGACTCGATGACCGCTGCTCTGGTAGCCGGGATAACAGTTTTGGGCCTAATGAGTCTAAGCTTGTTTGTCCTATCTATCAGGCTTCTGCGAAGGTCCAGTCCGTCAGCTCTTCCTGTCATCAGGGACCCTGGCTTCAAATAATAATGTTTCACCTACTACAAACATTAGGTGTGTCTCAAACATTTAAACACAGCAGTTGCCTCTGCTTACTGATTCAGCGTTGGCCGCTATTAAATGGTCAAAAGTCTCAACCCTTCCATGAGGTGTCTGTTTAGTGCCCGTAGTGTCCATAATTTCATGTACATCCAGTTACCTTCGGTGCATTGAGTTTAATTATGTTTCTCTGGTGTACTAAAACATTGTACTCGAAGTGTGCAAGTGTGCGGTTTGGGATGCACCTATAGTTTATAGTTTTTCCTCCGACCATCTTATGTCCATTTGCTTTAAGACAAACTGTTGTATCGAAGGGGGAATGATTACAATGTTATGTTGGGTGGTGGTGGGGCAATCGGTGGCAGTACTGAAAATAGTACATGCTGCCAGAAAAGGATTATTAGGGTGAACTGTTGATTGAAATAGGGTCACTCTTTAAATTATTGTTTAGAGAAGGTCCTATATATAAGGTCCTTAATGTTAATGTTTAGATTTTTAAAGTTAATTGATTTTTAATGAAAATGTACCCACAGGATAACTCTTTCTAATAGGCTGCATAGTGTTTTCACAACATGCCAGACATTTGAAGGCATTTTAGGCTTTTATAATACGTGAAAATCATGTATAACATGAAAAAAACCTGCACTGTGTAAGTTAGTACGAAACTGTGATACATCCATGTAAACACTGTTTAAATGTGATGGGCTGTTATATCTTGGGACTCTATGTTCTGTAAAAATTTTATTTTGTATTGCATATATGTATGAATATTAAAAACAACATACATTGTTTTGGCTTTGTGGCCAGTTATATGTATGTTTTATTGAACATATTGAGTAGAATGTGGTGGAAATTTCTTAAAAACTGAAAAAAGAAATGAGAAAAAAGGATAAATGTATCATTGATAACCCACATTACATATAACAACTCTATATAATGACACTTTCAGTTAATAGGTATAATATTTTCAGCTTTAACAATAAACACAAACACTATTAATTATAACTGATTTATTATAATCGATTACACACTAAAATGCATATATGACTGTTGTGTGTGGAAAAGGTTGGAGCAATATGATTATTAGTTTAAAGCTGTTGGCATAATTTAAAATACACATATTGTTTCAGTAGTTCTGTTATAAAACCATTAATGAAAAAATCTGTGTGAATATGAAACCAACTTGACTGGAATCACTGTGCAGATTCATGAGTAGTGCTGCTAGAACTGAAAAGAACTTTCTCCAGAGTTCAGTGTTTGGAATGGGTTTGGCTGAAGAAAGATCGTTCTGCAGAAAGGTGTGACTCAAGGTGTTTACAAGCATTAAGCACGCATGTTACGCACTTTCACTCTGCAGAATTAGCATGATACAGGGAAAGCTTTTATTTTAAATTAATAATCATTAGAAAAACCCGTAAATGTATTAAGCATTCAGCTGGCCAAAATGACGAGGCCATAAAATGATAGTAAAGAGTAGCAGACCTAACTTAAACAGCGAGAACTAAAATTGGACCTCCGAGCGATAAAGGTTAAGGCATATTATCCATGTGTACAACGGTTTAAAACATTTACTTACAATAATACAATGCTCATGTTTATGTCCTGTACTTAGGAATATTTGAGTATATTGATGTGCTGATGTAGATTATTTTCTCAAGTAATTTCACCTTACAGCAGCAAGTCTCAGGTTCGATTCTCATTCCGGGACATTCTGTGTGGAGTGTGCATGTTCTCCCAGTGTCTGTGTAAGTTTCCTCTCTGAAGGAGGTACTTTAAAGATACCAAATTGTCCTGCATGTCTGTTTGTGTGTGTGTGTGTGTGTGTGTGTTTGTGTGTGTAAGATTGTCTCTCTACCCAGCAACAAACCGATGACCTGTTCAGGTGTTTAGTGTAATCGCCCAGTGTGTGTCTCGCCGTGACACGAAATAGGATTAATAGCTGGTAAAACAAGATAATGGGTGGGTGAATGGATTGTAATTTCTAAACTACAAGGTTAAGTATAGATGTAGATGTGTTCCTGAGGTACGAGTTGAATTAAATAAACGTGCAATCAAAAAAACACTCAAGAAACAAGAAGTTATTGCATGGTTAACAGATGCGAAGCCAATTTAACACAATTAACAAACATGAGGTAGATAATAATATAGATTCATGTGAACAATATCGGATGTTACTTTATTGTGGTTAGTTAGTGAAGACATTGGTATGAGATTCGATCCTCGAATCGATTCCTTGAGCCGACTTGCTTATTCGTGTAATTAAGTGGGCGGAGCCAGAGAACTTTCTAGTCAAGTTCACTTTCATTTCGGCGTCAGAACGGCATCATTCTCTCGTGTGTGATTGGCTCTTTGGTGCCTGTCAACGCTCTTTCTCGAAACGTTCTGGAGTGTTCTGTGGGTGGGTGTATCGGAATTCAGCTGGCGGTGTGTCTATAAAAGATGCGACTGTTGCTTCACGGATCAGAATTCCGCTGTTGTTTGTTCGAGAGATCGAGCAGTTTAGAGCAGCTTAAAGTTTAAATCCGAGAGAATATCAGGTAAGAAGTGTTAAATTATTTCCATCAGTATATTTTTATACAGTCATAATATAATAACTGAATATCATACAGGTCAGTTTAACATCTGGAGGGAAATGTAGTAGACATTACAGGTGGGAATTGTTTTGTAATTCTTTGACACTGCACGTTATTCGTTTTATTGCTGCTTTTGGAAATGTTCGAATCGCCTGGAGTTTTGCCCAGATAGAATATTCCAGCAACCTTTCGAAATCAACCCATACAAGGGACACAGACGTTCCTCCCGTTCACTGTTATGTAAAGTATCGATAAATGATTCATGATTCACGATTCTTGATTCACGATTCATGATTCGCGATTCACGATTCACGATTCATGTCGATACTGGTGTGGTCTGTTAATGCTGCAGGTCCCAACAGCTCAGGTAAAACCATTAAAAAAACCCCACACAGAAATATCTACATCTGTTCTTAGGGGCAAATCATGCAAATCGTTTCCAAATAATCCAATAGATGTGCCTTTAAAACCATCTCACACAGCCACAGGCTCAGGAACCATTACTAAAGTCACTAGAACCTTCTAAAAATGACACTACGCACAGTGTGTAATTATAAAATTAAATGATGATTACTACTTATTACACTGCTTATTACACTACTTATTACGATTGGCATGCTTGAGTTTGCATGAGATGGTACATGTGGAGTCTATTTTAGCTTTGCAATGGGCGCAGGGCACACAGTAACATCATGGATGGGGACCCGAACCATCACTGCACGCACGCACGCACACACTGACACACTATACACATGTCCATAACAGTGCACACACACACACACACACATACGCACTTAATTCTGACACATATCTTACACAAAATAGTATCCACAACAGTACAGACACACACACACACAAACAACAACACAACATAATATTTACATTTGCAGACACACATACACCGTACACATATCCATAACAGTGCAGACACGCACAATTCTATGCTTGAATCTATTTTTATTTGTCCAGTTCAAACCTGACTGCAGGTTTCTGGACTGTGTGAGCAAACCCAAATGGATTTAGATGAGTTAAACAATACGTAATGCATTTGACACTTGTACATAAGATTAACATGGTTATTAATGACTATGACTTCTGAATGGATCCAGCTGTACTCCCCGAATTGTGGTAGAAGTAATAAAATATATTTTTCTATCAGTTGTTTTTGTGTGTTTGTATCCCTGGAATGGTCAGCATCATACCGTATTGTGGTTTATTTTTGCCCCAATCTTAATCTTCATGTCTGATGGGTTATCTTTAGGATGATGTGGTCTGTTGAGTGTTGTCGCATGAACAGGTGCTTCACTGGCTGAAATGAGACCATTATTGATTTGTCTTGGAATAGATGATGAGTCAGATTCTAAAGAAAGTTCTAGAGAAAACATGACCAGCCGTGGTCCTGTCAAGCAGGTTTAGCAGCTTGGATAAACACTTCTTGGTATGTGCAGGCACCGAAAACCATGTCAAAGGGACCTGCAGTCGGCATTGACCTCGGCACCACCTACTCGTGTGTGGGCGTCTTTCAGCATGGCAAAGTGGAAATCATCGCCAACGACCAGGGCAATCGGACCACGCCCAGCTACGTAGCCTTTACCGATACAGAGCGGCTGATTGGGGATGCTGCCAAGAATCAAGTCGCCATGAATCCCACCAATACCGTGTTTGGTAAGCAGTAGTTTTTGATTTGGCGTCCACTTTTGAAGGCACACATGTGAACTCTCTTACTCATGTTTGTTTGTTTTCACGGACAGATGCTAAAAGACTGATTGGACGGAGATTCGACGATACGGTTGTTCAGTCAGACATGAAGCACTGGCCATTTCAGGTTATTAATGATTCCTCACGGCCTAAAGTTCAGGTGGAATACAAAGGAGAAACCAAGACGTTCTTTCCAGAGGAGATCTCCTCGATGGTGCTGGTGAAGATGAAGGAGATTGCTGAGGCTTACCTAGGAAAGGTCAGCTTTGATTACAAGTCTTTAAATGTCTAATTTTTGTATTAAATGATGTAGGAAAACATTTGACATTTAATTACAGGATTAAATACAGGATTTTTGTGACTCGTGCACTTCATTGTCATTTCAAAGTCCCAGATAAATAGGAGTGTTCTATCCAGAAGGGCAAATGAAAACTTAAATGTAATCCTCAGTTATCTGAAGGACATTTTAGGGCATCCAACAATCCACTGTGTACTGGAAATGTTACCTGTTAACACTTACGCAAGCTGTTGTTTATAGTGTAAACTCGCGCTTGTACCGTTTCTCCCTGCAGACGGTCACGAACGCTGTCGTCACTGTACCCGCATACTTCAACGACTCTCAGCGTCAAGCGACCAAGGACGCCGGGACCATATCTGGGCTGAACGTTCTCCGGATCATCAACGAACCAACTGCAGCCGCCATCGCCTACGGACTGGACAAGAAAGTGAGTCTAGCGCTTTGAAACTTACCTACAGAATCCAAAACTTTTGTTTTGTTATGTACTGGGTGAATTGTTCATAATGCAGGTGTCAAGATATAACGGTGAATAAAATAATATACAGGTTATACATACATAATGTAAAGGGTAAATGTAAAATGTACACAGTATAAATATGTGTGTATCTAATATGATGTAATAAACATCTTTGTGCAGGTGGGGGCAGAGCGAAACGTCCTGATCTTTGATCTGGGCGGTGGGACCTTCGACGTGTCCATCCTCACCATCGAAGACGGAATCTTCGAGGTAAAGTCCACTGCTGGCGACACCCACCTGGGCGGCGAGGATTTCGACAACCGCATGGTCAATCACTTCATCAGCGAGTTCAAGCGCAAGCACAAGAAGGACATCAGCGACAACAAGCGGGCCGTGCGGCGCCTAAGGACCGCCTGCGAGAGGGCCAAGCGCACCCTGTCCTCCAGCACGCAGGCCAGCATCGAGATCGACTCCCTGTACGAAGGCATCGACTTCTACACCTCCATCACCAGGGCCCGCTTCGAAGAACTGAACGCCGACCTCTTCAGGGGCACGCTAGACCCCGTGGAGAAAGCGTTGCGAGACGCAAAGCTCGACAAGGCCCAGGTCCATGAAATCGTCCTGGTCGGAGGTTCGACTCGCATCCCCAAGATCCAGAAGCTCCTGCAAGACTTCTTTAATGGAAAAGAACTCAACAAGAGCATCAATCCTGACGAGGCTGTTGCCTACGGTGCAGGTAGGTGGTTTGTTTTTGCTATGGTGGTTAGCGGGTAACACTGTCATCTCACAGCAAGAAGGTTCTGGGTTTGATTCCCATGTTGAGCGGTTCAGGGCTCAGTATCGCTGCCTACCATGCCTCTGCTGTTTATGTGTTCTCACTGCCGCCCCCTAGTGTGTGTTCTTAGTGTGTGTCAATGTACCGTATGTGTCAGTGCAATATATGGTATATAAAAGTTTTGTTGTTCCACAGCTGTCCAGGCGGCTATTCTGTCCGGAGACAAGTCTGAGAACGTCCAGGACCTGCTGCTGCTGGACGTCACTCCACTGTCGCTGGGAATCGAAACAGCTGGCGGCGTGATGACAGTCCTGATCAAACGCAACACCACCATCCCGACCAAGCAGACACAGACGTTCACTACCTACTCGGACAATCAGCCTGGCGTGCTCATTCAGGTCAGAACTGCTCCTATCGATCGATACCACTATTATTATTACACTTACAACTGTAATAACGATGTCATCTTATTCCTGTTGGTTCTCGAATCTGGCAATTCTCGTATTAATGACATTACCGGATTAAAAGGTGGATTTGATTTACGATTGTCGTTTTGCAGGTCTACGAGGGCGAGAGAGCCATGACAAAAGACAACAACCTGCTGGGAAAGTTTGAGCTTACTGGCATTCCTCCCGCACCGCGTGGCATCCCTCAGATCGAGGTCACTTTCGACATCGATGCCAACGGTATCATGAACGTCTCCGCCGTCGACAAGAGCACCGGCAAGGAGAACAAGATCACCATCACTAACGATAAAGGTAACACCACCTGGACAGAGCGTTCACGGTATGTACACGTTCTGAGCGATCGAGGGTAAAAGGTCGTGCTCAATGACCCAACATAAGCGACCTGTCAGAGGCAGGGTTGGATGCAGCTGGGTCGTATTAGTGATCTAGATGTTTATTAATGATTGACAGGTCGTCTCAGCAAAGAGGACATCGAGCGCATGGTCCAGGAGGCTGAGAAGTACAAGGCTGAGGACGATGTCCAGAGGGACAAAGTGTCCGCCAAGAACGGTCTGGAGGCCTACGCCTTTAACATAAAATCCACTGTCGAGGACGAGAAACTGAAAGGAAAGCTCAGTGACGAGGACAAACAGAAAATCTTGGATAAGTGCGGAGAGGTCATCAGCTGGCTGGATAAGAACCAGGTAAAAACACTCGGGTAAAATGCATCGCATATATAACAGGTCGTGCTGACCAGGCATTAACATTCTGACCACCTTCCTAATATTGTGTCGGTCCCTGTGTGCATCAGGATCCAGTTGCTGGTTTATTATTCGTCCCTACAATCCTTTTTTGACAGTGAACATCAAACTCCCTTCCACCATTACTTTTCAGTACAGGATATATCCCAACTACTAACATGTGTCATGATGTCCTAGTGTTATTCACGTCACATCTCAGTGCTCATAATGTTGTGCACATATGGCTCAATGTGGCAAATGGCTCCTAAGCCTGAATACAAACGTTCAGTACATCCCGACCCCGTGTCCCCATCACACTCCTCCACCTGGAGGACCATCTGCACCCCCACTGAGCATTTTTGTCTTATTATTTATTTATTTTGTTTTGCACAGACTGCTGAGAAGGAAGAGTTCGAGCATCAGCAGAAGGAACTCGAGAAAATCTGCAACCCCATCATCACCAAGTTGTACCAGGGTGCCGGTGGTATGCCGGGTGGGATGCCCGGCGGTTTCCCGGGAGGTGGCGCTGCACCCGGTGGAGGATCTTCCGGACCCACCATCGAGGAAGTCGACTAAAGCCGACTAAAGTTAAGAACACAGCTGTTCTTAACTTTGTAAATCACGACGCCTTTGTTTTTTGTTTTCGTTTTAATTTTGTTAAGCAGGTTATGCTTGAATATTTCTCAATAAGAAGTTCAAGATATACTTGTGATTCCTGTATGATTTATTAAAGTGAATGACAAGTGTGTGTGTGATTATTTTTTGCTTTTTAGGATTTAACAGCCAGATCACTCACAGCTGCAAATACACACACAGCAGAGCCGGGAAGAGATACACTAAACACCTGAACAGGTTGCCAGTTGAGAATACTGAACTTTCAATCTTCAAGGTACTGATGCTTCACCAACCGAGTCTTAAGTCTGAAGTCTTAAGACCAAGTTTAATATGTTAAATAATATAATTGTCACAGTATTACTTCAACCTGGTGTTTAGTCTATTACTAAAATCTACATCACTTAACCTAGTGGTTATTTTTAAAAAGTATTTATTACACATAGATCACTATTACTGATACCTGGTGGTTATTAAATATACGTACTGTGCCTCAGTATTAAATGTTTTGACATTTGTCACTATACTGCGACCTGGTGGTTAGTAAATATTTTACATGTAGCACACTATTACTGCAACCCAGTGCTTACAAAATATTACATCCACATCACTGTACCACTGCCACCTAGTGGTTAATTCTACATTTGTCACGAATACTTCAACAAGGGGGTTATTAATTGCTACATGTTGTAATGTATTACTGCCACCTAGTGGTTATCAAATATTTCTACAATAGGAAATGATTGATTAAAAAAAATTGTTGCCCATGATTAAAGCAAGAATCATTCTGGTCCACAGCTGATTCAGTCCAATTCTTAAATTTGAGTCCAAGTTTGAGTATCTGACGTGGACACGGTCTACGCCGGAAATAGTTAAAATAGCCGTTTTCACTTTGTCAATAATTGAAGAGAATTCAGACAGGATAAATTCTAACAGGAGGTTTCTGAGTTAAAGTTGCAGTCCGTAAAATGCCCTAGTTTAAATGTAATATTAAAAATAAATATTAACAGTAATATTCCAAAGTGTAGAAGGAACACAAAGTTCTAATCACTAATTGATGGTGGTCACGACCCAGTCTAATATATAAAGTTTACAACAGTGCAGTCAGAAACACAGCAGCCAGACACACGGCCAAGAAGATCCATCAGGTTGCTATGAAGAACTCTCATACCTAAGCACAGGGCGCTTAAAAGTAAAGGAAAAGGTGGTTTTGATAAATGAGTACGTCAGTTACTAAGTTAGTACTTGAAATCACCTCAGGCATGTAAAATAACCCCCATTTTGTCAGTAAGAGATTGATCTTGTTGCGTAGCCATTCACAACATTATTGCTCTCATCCTCTAAATGTAAACGAGAGAAGGAGAAGTAAATTAGAAACGTTTTTATAAATATGATTTTAGGGTTTGTATTAGGATGGTCGTGCTGCATAATACTGGAACAAATTGAGGCCACAAGGAAAATAAATCATGAAGTGTTTTCGTTTTTTCACCAAAGCAAATCAGGCATTTCAACCTTCAATAGCACTTATAAAATCAGAAACATCCACTCAAATAGTAACAATATAGAAAGTTTTATTATACACAAAAACAATCACATTTAGAATTAAACTTCGATAATAATTTTAATTGATATGCAAGTACAGATAGTAAAAAAAACACAAGGCAAGTCAAGTTTATTTGTACAACACATTACGTACATTTATTAGATATAAGAATAACTTAATGACTAAGAAATGCATTTTCTGCAACATTTTAATTGATAGTCAAGTTTATTTGCACATTTTTCATAAACTGCTTCACATTATGTAAATGCATTATATTATATAATATATATATTATAGTTA
Source organism: Hoplisoma paleatum (assembly GCA_028565875.1). Lineage (NCBI taxonomy): Eukaryota > Metazoa > Chordata > Actinopteri > Siluriformes > Callichthyidae > Hoplisoma > Hoplisoma paleatum. Next base: position 927,954 of record JAOTRQ010000032.1, read on the forward strand.
TCATAAACGTTCCCTGAAAATAGAAAAACTATAAATGCATTTTAACATTTACATCATAAACATTCCTACAAATACTTACAACTAATCATTCAACCCAAGTTTTTGGTAGGAAATAATTTTATTCCAAGTATAAAAAGAGAAAATCATTTATTAGTCTCACAGTAAGAAAAAACATTTCTGATTAGGCTTCATTTTTTAATTCGCTTTAATTTTTTAATATGCATTTTTTTAAGCGTTTACACTGGTCACACCCCCTTTCTGACAAACAAGTTTGCAAAAATTTAACTAATCAATTTCTTTCTTTGTCATTTAAAGCGTCCACACCAGTCAGACAGCACAGTGGCCTGCTGTACCACCTTCCTGACACAAACATTTATAAATAAACTAATAACTAACTTCCTGACACAAACACGTTTAGAAATGTTAAACCAATATATACATTAATCTTAGTAAATTTATTTATTTCAGTGTCCACACCAGTCAGACAGCACAGTGGCCGGCTGCACCACCTTCCTGACACAAACATTTATAAATAAACTAATAACTACCTTCCTGACAAATACGTTTATAAAGAATTAATAACTACTCTCCTGAACAAAGACTTGTAAATACTTAACTAATAAATCAATTAAATCTTGTAAAATGAGACATTTATTTGAAAGCGCCCACATCAGTCAGACGGCACAGTGGCCTGCTGCACCACCTTCCTGACACAAACACGTTTAAAATAAATACATTTACTAAGATTTATTTATTAGTTTATTAATTATTTCTAAAGGCATCCACACCAGTCAGACAGCACAGTGGCCTGCACCACCGTCCTGACAAACACGTTTAGAAATAAACTAATAACTACCTTCCTGACACTAAAACGTTTACAAATCACCCTACTGACACGTACACCTTTGTGAATAATAAATAACTACTCTCCTGAAACAAACAGTAGTAAATAGTTCACTAATTAAATCTATTAATCTATTAAATGTATTTAGTTTAAAAGTGTCCACACCAGTCAGACGGCACAGTGGCCTGCTGTACCACCTTCCTGACACAAACACGTTTATAAAGAATTAATAACTACTCTCCTGAACAAAGACTTGCCAATAGTTAAATCAATTAAATCTTGTAAAATGTATTAGACATTTTAAAGCATCCACACCAGTCAGTACCACCTTCCTGACACAAACACGTTTACAAATAAACTAACTACTATCCTGACAGATACGTCTATAAATAAACTAATAACTACCTTCCTGACAAATACGTTTATAAATAATTAATAAACTAATAACTACTTTACTGACAAACACGTTTGTAAATAATCTAATTCTAAGTGTAAGAAATAAATTTCCCCATAGTGGGACTAAAAAAAGATGTCTTTTCTCGAACCACCTTCCAGACTAAACACAGAATTAACAATGTATTTGAACAGATCTACACCGAGCCTACACAATAAGTTTTAGAAGTGGGTCAGAATGAACGGGTTGAAGGATTAATGCAAATCTTATTTATGGCACTTTTTACATAAACAATCCTAAAGCAGCTTAAAACAAGTGAAGGAAATCCTGTCCAAATATTGAAAACTAATTTTCACCTGCTGAGCAAGCCTACGTCGACTGCGGCAAGGAAAAACTCTGTGGACTCAGCAGGGACCCCCGGCCGGGCCTCATGGGAGGACAGGAACACTGCGAACAAAAACATATTTTAATCAAATTAGAACAATTGTACAAGACACATTTAAATCATGAACATTATCACTTCCTAACAAAAAATAAAAACATAAAAATCATGTGCAGCCAGAGTGAGGATGAAGTGCTCAGTTGAAACAGACACCACAGAGACATTAGAGCATCAAAATGGAAATGCAAACGTTTAACTCACATCAGGAACGATACTGAAGTGGGTAAAAGATCATTAACAACAATCGATCAAACATCAACAATTCCTAAAACGTTACTTAACTGTGACAGTCAGTGGCGGCGGCGGTGGATCCTCATAAGATCCAGACTCAATTCTCCTACATGGACTAGAGAAGATCGTGTTCAAATCATTAAAGATTTGTTCAATCATCCTCATCACCAAATCCTTGTAATTTAGAATTGTGACGGTCTAGAGCTCAATCACAACCGTACTCAGCAGCTCTTTATTCTGTCTGAAAGAAAAATCAACCAACATCAACACCAAAATAAATAAAAATGCACTCACAAAAAAATCCTCCGTAACGTGGTGTTGATCATCTTCATCTCAATCTTCATCCCAAATAAACACTGGGGGGGGCTCCATAGACACGTCCGTCTGTAAAACAATGTTTAAGAGATGGCAAGAAGTAAAATTGATATATTAAAACGCAACAAAAACATTTATAAGTCACTGTTTAGATTGACAGCTTTAAACTTTCATTGCTTTTGTTTCAATGCAAAATACAATCAAATTCTGTGAAAGAAATCGTGATCATCAAAAACATACGGTTCATAAATCTGCTTCAATAGCAGCTTCAACCACATTAACACAAGGAGTCTAAAATCCAACAAGATATGTAAGTACAGATCTTTTTGCATTTGAGTACCGTGCTAAACACGATTATAAACACGACGTTTATGATCATCGTTTGTATCATAAATCATGATCATCCCAAACATCATGGTACTCACTGAAAAACCTAAATGCTAAAAACAGTCATAATTAAGTCATTATGGAGATCCACTCAGTGGACGCCCCCCACCACACACACACACACACACACACACACACAGTGTTTATCCTCTCGGATGAATCAGCAACAATCCTGCCACCGGCTGAAAACTTTTGTACTTACACAACATCCTGGATTGAAAGAAATGAGGCGAAAGCAAAGCAAGACGTCACCGTGAGAGCTGGACAACATTTAAACCACATAAACAGTTTAGACAAACAGATGGAAGTACATCAGACAGTTCGGGTTACACAGAGTTTTGTTTCACACAACTTCAGCCACAAACACAGTTTAACTTGAGATTTAGGATCAAGTTTGAATTGAACCAGTATTGAGTTTGAAAAGCAAAACACACCGTTCAGGTCTTGCGCATAAACAACCGCCGTTCGGATTGCGACCCGATTTTGAGTTTGAAAAGTACACACACACCGTTCATGTTAGACCTGGTTTTGAGTTTGAAAAGTACACACACACAGTTCATATTAGACCCAATTTTGAGTTTGAAAAGTACACACACACTGTTCATGTTAGACCTGGTTTTGAGTTTGAAAAGTACACACACACCGTTCATGTTAGACCTGGTTTTGAGTTTGAAAAGTACACACACACCGTTCATGTTAGACCTGGTTTTGAGTTTGAAAA
>JAOTRQ010000032.1:945824-956255 GCA_028565875.1 Hoplisoma paleatum
ATTTATATAACAACAACTGGCGGCTCTGTGATTAACTGCATGCTACCCGGCCGCTCCTGCTTCCGTCTTATTTCACGCTTTGCAGTGTGTCTCCTTTCTCAGATCCCTTCCCTCCCACAGAAATCTCCGATGAGGGGCTGGCCAGGCCCGTGGTAGCCGGGATCGTGGCTACCATCTGCTTCCTGGCCGCCGCCGTTTTGTTCAGCACGCTGGCTGCCTGCTTCGTCAACAAGCAGCACCGCCGCAAACTTAAACGCAAAAGAGGTGAGTGCATAAAAACGACGGATGAAAATCCATTATGGTACGATCTAGCCGCATAGCAGCAGCTCCAGATTACGAAATTGTATTTTTTATTGCCCAATTTGGAGGACCAATTGCCCACAATTATTATTATTATTAGCAATTCTACCACCACAAGGGGGCGAGGACTAGCGCAGGCCTTATGCGTCCTTCTTTTCATCATCACTTGACCGGTACGCTCGCAGGACAGCACGGCGAGCCGGATCCGATACATGAGCTAACGTGAGCTCACAGTCATCTAGCGACGATCGGCATGACCTCAGGAGTGATGCCCTAGAGGGCGCCGTCTACCCAACGGCTACTCGTGACAAACAGCATGATCCTCGGATCACAGAGATCGGACAGATACAAAAGCCTTCGGGAGGAATTCGAACAACGGAGACCGAGAGCCGGGACTCTTCTCGTAACCAAGATCAGTGTGTTGTGACATCACAAATGCACGGTCAAGAATCCCCATAACCATAAAGACTTAACACTCAACCGCTCACATTTGTTGTCGTTGTACGTCGCTTTGGATAGAAGTGTGTGTATGTGTGTGTGTGTGTGACGTGATGCTTTTCAATTCTGTTCTAGATCCTCCTCTGTCTATAACGCACACCAGAAAAAGTGTTGAGTCTCCGTAAGTATCCACGCATGCTTATACTTAAGGCTGTGTGGTGATCCCCGGGATGCTAGAAAAGTGTGTGTGTGTGTGTGTGTTATTGTGTATGTTCGAACGGAGAGGGAGGGAGGGGGGGCAGGGCAAAGCAGGGCAGGAAATGCATGTGTCGAAGTGGAAGTAATGGCTGACCTGAGCAGCGGCTGTCTTTACTTGAAGGCTGGCACGGATTTGTATTAATTTTTAATATTCCGGGCGGCGGGACGCATCGATTTAGCATCGCTGGCGATGTTTTATTGTCAATGACAGATAACAGCAGTAGGACAGACTAACACACAAGCCTGGGAGAAGTGATGAGTGAAGGCATGGCTGTACCAGCTCGGCTCAAAGTCCAAAATTGTCTAACCCCCTAACCACAACCCCCCACCCCCCCTTCCCTAGAGGTTAAAAATACAAAATCTGTCTGATCCCATCCTGATTCCATGTCCGTTCCTGTAACTGTGTTATCATGTCTCCATCCCCATCCTTCATCCATGTGTGTTCGGGAAGCCCGGTCAGGTCTGACGGCCACCTCTTGCCCCCCTCTCACTATTGTGTCTCTCACCGCAGGCCTCCTCTTACCCCCTTACCTGGCATCGAGCCCTACTGGGAAGAGCCAGACAGGAGCAGCTACAGGCCCCCATCCACCAGCCCTCAGTGAGTGCCTGCACCACGCACCCGTTTCTCAACAGATGGCGCTAGTTTTCGCCCAATCTGTGCATGCATGTATGTGTCGTCTCATCCTCGGTGCGGAGCTTAGAAATGATCAGAAGCGGCACGCCGCTGCTCCTACGTTTACCAATGTTTAAAGAGAATATATATATATAGTGTATTAATAGTGTATATATATATAGTGTCGGCCTGGCTTTGTCACTACGGCTTTTGTTCATCCTGGTCTCATTGTGTTCGCTTTTCATGGTACATCAATACAGTCGAAATATATGTAAAAGTCTTTTTTCATCCTCTGGAACACCGATCTTGTATTTTAATCAGATCCCCCCCACCCATAATTAAACACAGTCAATCACAGTCAGTCAGATGATCTAAACCAGTGAAGTACTGAGATTTAACGTGCAAACATAAGACGAAAATCCACGCAAGAGGTGTCCGGTTTGGTGCGTCCCAGTCGTTTTGCAAAAGGTTATTTTTCAATGAACAACGTTGCTAAGCAACAGTCGTTCTTGTTCGTACGTTCGTAAAGGTTTAATAAACATTTAATATGTTACAGAAATGATATTCACGTCCCGTCTTTGTAACATAGGGGGGGGCGTGTTCGTGTCATCGGACCGGCCGGTTATTAACAGGACCAAAAACCTTCCCGTCCCGATGTGGGTCCGATTAAACCGGATCCGACTGTATCATGTCGATGACCCTGTTGCCCTGGTTACTGTTTACTGTCACTGTTCCATCCTTGGAACCTTTTTTAAAAAGTTACTGAGCTGTCCAGAGTCCGGGAACATCCCAAAAGTTTGAAAAAGCCTTCATAATTTAGCCCTGGTCAAACTTCTTAGACAAGCGTGATCCTTTATACTTCAATTCTTACACCTGTACCGGACAAGATTCCGAGACAATACGAATATCTGGATCGTCTTAGCCGGCAAATCCGGAATCCTTAATGAAATAAAGTGGAAATAATAGAAATAATTTGGTAAAATGTCTGTGGTATGTTTTCCTACACAGGCTGTCGTCAGGAAAGATCAGTCCCGAGAGCATCGCTTCCTCACGTCCCTCGTCTCTGGCCAGCGTGGGCCCACACGGCCTTTACGTCAAGAAGCTTCCGAGTCCGCGCAGAGAGAAGGAACTTTCACTGTACAAGCGGACCAAGCGAGCAATAACCGGCAAGAGGTACAGCGTGTCCAAACACGAGGCGGAGGTCACCACGCCCATCGAGCTGATCAGCCGTGGGCCGGACGGTCGCTTCGTCATGGATCCGATGGACGTGGACGCGGTGCTCAAGTCGCGCCGCATCGAAGGCTTTCCCTTCGTAGAGGAGTCGGACCTGTACCCCGAGTTCAGACAGTCGGACGAGGAGAACGATGAGCCGGGGCCACTCCCCCCAGTCATGGCCACGCTCAGACCTCAGATATCACCTGTGTCCTCGAGCCAGGAGTCTTACATGGTGCAACCCCCGGCGTACAGCCCTCGCTTCCACAGGCCCATGGAAGGTACGAGCATGTTGGAGGGTAATGGCCTACAGGCAACAGGGCAGAGCCGAGTATCCCACTTTCACCGAGTCTTTCCTCCGGGCCCTTTCTATGGCTATTTAGGTAGCGGCGCCGAGCTGGAGCTGCACCCTCCGTTCTACGCGGCAGACGTCAGCCCTCGCAGTTCGGCCATGTCCTCGTCCTCTCCGCCGTGCCCCGCCGAGGGGCCGTTCCGCCATCCCATCGCTCCCGGCCATTCCCTTCCCATGGCGCACGGACCTCCCTCCTCACGCTCCACAGACACCTGGCAACCTCCTGATTTCCCTTTCCTGGGTCAGGAGGGTGCCTGTGTCGTCTTGCCACCACATCCCCCTCCTCATCTCCGCCGGGACCTGCCCGAACCGCCACCTTACCCATCCCGCGGTCACGCCCGTTCCAGCTCCGCCTTCCTGCGACTGGAGGCGCTCCCTCCTCAGGGCCTGGCGGGCACACGCGCAGCTATGCAACAGGCCCAGAGTCTGGGGCAGTTACGACACACCGCCCACGGAATGGGCGTACCCGTGTTGCCTTACCCGGGTCGAGCTGGGAGCCCCAGTACGCTACGTAGCGAGAGCTCGGATGAGCCGTGGCTGAGCCCAAGGGCGGCGCGTCGCCTGGATCTGGGTATGCAGCAGGTGGTGCTGCAGCCCTCGCGTCTCTCGCCCCTCACGCAGACCCCGCCCAGCTCTCGCGCCGGCTCGCCCGACATTCTGGTGCGCCCACCCCCACGACCGGGCGTCCTCCGGTCCTCGCGCTCGCAGGAGATGCCGGAGAGCATTCGCCACATCACTTTCTCCCGGAGGTCCCTGTCCTCCTCTCCCACCACCTCGCCCACCCTGGGCTCAGGCTCCAGCCGCCTGCCTGGTCTGGGTTACGGTGCCCACGTGGCTTTCGCCACAGCGGCGGCCAGCTACCCATCACAATCCCCCTCGCCCCCGGCGGAGAGCAGCGATGCTTTTGGCCAGCTGCCATCTCAGAGGAGGACGGATGAGGAGATGCTACCCTCAGAGCCCTCGTCAGGGTAGGTGAACCGCAACAATGGAGGCACCATATTGACCAATGACCAAGCGATCACATTTTCATTAACCAGCCTGCAAAGCCTTCATATTTCTCCCATCTTTAATGAAAGTATAAATTTAATGGTTTAATTAACTTTCCTGCTCTGAAATCTTACGTTTATTCGGGATGCAACGATGCCAATGAGCCAATAATAATCGATTCATCTTGGGCACGATTCGAATCTCTGGCTTAGTTGTTCGTTTTCTAGTTCTAAAAGGGCATTTATTGCTTAACTAAGTCAAATATCATCACAAATACGTGAATTTACTTTATTTTTCTTTCTAAAAATAAATAACAAAGAACTGACAAACAGCCAGTATCGTGAGCGAACTGTATCGCGTCTTGGCTGGAGTGTATCGTTCCATCCCTATAATTCATGAACCGATTTTTTTTATTTGGTCGTATTTTCTGTTGCTCGTCTGATGACATCACGACTCTCTGTCGTCATCCATGAGCCGACTTCATCTCCATCCTCTCCAGCTTAAGCCTCATTCTGACTCTCTTTCTCTCTTACCCACAACTGACTCTGTGTTTTCTTCATCAGGGTGGCCTGGCAGGGCTACTCTCTCTCTCTCTCTCTCTCTCTCTCTCTCGCACCGGGGATGCTCTTCTCCTCATCTTTCGCCACGTCCATCTCCATCTCGAGTAGTGACGGATGATTTTTACACCTTTTTTTTGTCCTTGCAGGCGTCGGTAGTCTTACCTTCTTTGTTTTTGATTGATCTCAGCTATCTGGGCAGCATTGTTGTGACCAGGTCCTCTACACCATAATAGGTAAGGGTTGAGTCCATGTCTGAGAGGGGAGGGGCTTAGCAGGCGGGGCCTTAAATCATTTTTCATTTAAAGGGGAATTAACATTTATAACCGGTTATCTCCTACGCCGCACCTGCTAGTAGGTGGGATATAGCTTGCCGAAATTGAACATTCGATCCTCACAGTTGATGTCGGTATCAGGTAACACCGTAATGGGTAGACTACCGGGTCCGAGCATCTCCAGCTCCAACTGCAGCTCTTGTGCGGCGTCCCTGGACTACAGTACCTATCAAAAGAGCGCCAAGAAAGGAAACCTCTGACAGGCACACAAGATTGGCACCCAAGGCTCAATGATGCCAATGAATTGAGCTGGCACAGATGGCGAATAGTCGAGTACTACTTCGCTTGTGATGTCATAAATTATAATAATGATGTATATCATTCTAATCGAATAGGATCCCGCCTTTAAAAACGGTGCTCGAGTCGCACAGTTTGAGCTGGTCATGATTTGAGATGGAACCCTGTCACGTGATCATGGCGGGGGGGGGGGGGGGAATCAAATCTCAGATCGGAAATGAACTAAATTGGGTGGGAAATGAAAAGAGTCCTGAACACTGAGTGGTGTTTTAGCCACATATGAGAGTATTCCCCTTTAAATGTTCGTTCCATGTCCAAATCACGCATGCCTCCTTTTAAATTCTTACTCAATGGCGAACCGGAAATGGTGACCCTCCAGACTAAAATCCTCGTCTCATTCGTACCAATGTTGGTTTGTTTCTCTTAACCTGCTTTACTCGACGTTAGTCATTTACTGGCCGTCCTCCATCCCGTCCCTGCCATCTCTTCTCCTGTCAGCATGGTGAAGCCACATCGTTTACTGTGCTCATGCTAACCAGACTTGTGGTTGATGTGATTGTAGGATTTAATGTGTCGGCCATGTCTCTACACCCCCTCCCCTCACCTTTCCCCCGTCCCGTACTAATGCATTTCGCCTTTCTCTCTCCACAGCTTCGGCAGCGTGAGAGCCGCTGTGTATGCGTTGTGTCTCTGTACCATGTGAACCCATGACTTGTCGACCGACTCTTCTCGTGCGGACGTTTACCGTCTTGTTTATTGTTCGTGTCGTGCTAGTGGGATGGCATGTTCACAGGGCGGAAAAAATGCCCTCTTTTACAAACCGAGGCATTTTTACGGGACGATCTGTGTCATGTGTGTCATGTGTGTAATGTGTGTAATGTAAAACGCTTCACCGGGGCGACTGGGGTGTGACTAGTTCTCACTTTACGACCGGTGATTGAGGAGCGTGAGGTAAAAATGATTCTGTGATGCTAACGACAGCTGTACGATTGTTTACCTGTATACAACATTTGTTTAGTCTAGAGCTTGTTTTTTCTTGCTTACATGTCTGGTAAGTTGTTTATTTAAATAAGTTGCTAAAACAAATTCGAGTTGTAACTTGATTTAGTTTCGAATCTTACTCCAGTGTTCAAACTTAGTACAAGTAACATGGGTTAAGACTGACTGGCTATGTCCAAAACCGCGGCGGGAATCAATCGTCCACATTAAACTCGATATGTGCAATGAAACACACATTTCCACACACTAGGGGGCAGCAGTGAGCACACTTGCCAGCCATATTCCACCCAGTAACAGGTGCAATAAAGAGTTAGCAACGTCAACATTTGGAAAAGTCGTGATCAGTCCTACGATCAGTTCTTGATTTTGGTGATGATGCAGGTTTGGACATAGCCTCCGTCTGTCTTTCTGTCTGTCTGTCGAGGGCATTTTAGATCCGATGTGCGCGCAGTGGCGCTCTCTGCTGGCTCTGAAAAGTAACGCGGCTTATTCTGCTTCTGCCTGCCTGTCTCGTAGGGAACCTCTAGGGGCGATACGAGCACCTGCCGGGTCTGAGAGTTTTGAAGCACTGTTTTATCATTATATTAAAAAAGCCAAGAAAGTAGCTGCCAACATCAACAACAATTCCACATCCAGGAAATCCACAGGTGAGGATTGAATCTGTTCTCAAGGATAAAAACGTAGCCACCCCGGAGACGATCTTATACCCGTTTGTGACCCTGTGACCCTACCAGTTGTGACCTCTTAGCCTGTGTTTAAAAAGAGATGAAGAATCAAATCCAGACAATAAAACTAAAGCACAAATGTTAAATCTTGTCATTTCTCTATCTAGATAAATCGACCTCTCAGACCCTGCAGGATCCCGCGTCTCAGGTACCCTTACAAAGACAAGACATGCCACCCACCACCGGGAGAAAGAGGGAGAGGCTCATCCGAAAACCCCCTTATCTCCACCTCTCTTCCATTCTGCGCATTTCATTGCCCCTGGAAGACAGAAAAGCTCTTTTAACCAATGTGAACTCCAAGACTCCATCCAACTACGGCGCTCTACTCTGACAGACCGAAATCCCTGAGGAGGGTCACGTCGCATCCGTATCCATCACGGCCACGACCACGGATATGCAATCCGGTACCGAACTCGGATTGTCTCCAAGAAATATTTACTTAGTAAATATCGCATTAACACAGCAATGCATTTTCTGTACTCGTTCTGTACACGTTCACGGAGGCGCTTCGACAGACAACGTGAAATAGAGAAATTTAAAAAAAGAAGGAATATTTCATGACTGAATTGATCATGTTTCAGACAGGTTTCATTTGTGTCAAGATCAATCCTGTTTAAAGTGTGTTTATGGTGTATAGCGAGAAGCCTGAAGAGCTCTTAACTGTTAAACATCCCTCAGAAAAGTCTTAACACAGGGTTTCTCTTTCTCCTCCTATATATAAAAAATATACCTCAGACAACCAGAAAAAATCCGGCACACAGCATTTAATCCGTGCGAGCGACTTTCATCACGAGTCCGGTAGCCTTCGTGGCCTCGTTATTTGGGGGGGGGGGGGGGAAGACTCGACGCACTCGCTCCACTATGAAAGCATCGATCAAGAAGTCCCGAACGAGAAACTTTCAAGATAGTTTTGTGCTGTTTTTATGATCCCTCTTGTAGATGTCTTGTTGATGCTCGGGACGGAAAAGGCATCTGAAAGCAAAAGCACAGAAGATCGGAGGAATTGTAAATTCCCACTTGGGAACACAACGCAATACCGGTCTGCTGCTACCTTCACAGATCTGCAGTCGTAAACCTTTCTGAGGGATTTTCGGACGCGGACGCGTTTCCCCCGTGCGCTCCGACGATAGCTCGGCTCTTCGATCTTCTCCGATCAGAAACGCAATGTAAAAAAATTATTTGTAGTCGACTCAGACGATTAGTGCTATTTTTTGATATTCTAAATAGTCGATGTGGGACTTAAACATAGTATACGGAACATAAACTTTTTATACTTTTGGAGAAAATGTATAGTTGCCGTGACGAGTCAGGAATACGTTGGCATGTCGAAGGTAACAGTAACACTAGACGCTAGGTTTGATTTCGCTTAGGATCTATACAAGCCGCTGCCAAAGGGGTTTCGGCTGTAATGATGTTTCGTTCGGGTACAAATTCTCCGTTGTACATCTGGCTTAAACATCTGTATGGAAATACGTTCGGTTCAGAGACTAAACGAACACAAAAGGAGTCTTTCCATAATAAAAGGGTTCAGAGTCTGGCTGAAATGAAATATTTTCTAAATTCTATATTTAAATAAAACCTGAACGGTGGCGTTACGGCTCAGCTGTCGCCTTAGGCCCTGTGATCAGAAGGTTGCCGGTTCGATTCCACCTAACCTGTTTAGCACGTCGTACATGTGTGCTCACTACCGCCCCTCTTTAGCGTGGTGTAGCGTGCCCCCCTGTGTAAAAAACACGTGGCTAAAACGAGTCTTCTAATTCTATTCTCTAATATATTTCGTTTGATTTATCCATTAGCACTCCAGCGCCGAGAGTCTGAACTCCGCCGTTTGGAAGCAGCCTCAGCCACTACGATGAACAGCATGGAAATAGTTTGAACTGGGAAAAAAAGAACTTATTTAATAACGGCGTACAGGTTTAGAAGGATTAAACTCACTCGTTTTTAAATAAAAGTCGTTTAACTAGACTGTAGTGAGACTCTAATAGTGAAACGGCTCAGCGTGACTTTAATGTAAAATTTATTCGATTTTAATTATATAGAATTATACATTGAATTGAAATATTTTCCAGTATCTCATCGAGTCCAAAAAAATATATATATATATAAATATATATAATGTTAACAGTCTTAAAGTTGAACTAATGTAAGTATTGTACAATGGTGACTCGCACAAATGTACCTAGAAGTCGTGAAATGCATCGTTAGTCTAATGTTGAACTGTTTTATTCGGTTTGATAGAGATAATCGAGTATTAACTCCTAGGTTATATTATATATACACCGAGGCAGTTCCGTGAACTAGAAATCGTGCAAACAGATGAAGACATTTAGCCTACCGGTGAAACCTAACATCAAGTCTGATCGTGTCTAAAAATCTCAAATCTACTTTCCGGTCGAGTTGTGTAGAGATATATATGTATACACACTTTATATCTGAACTGTTTAGGCTTTTGTTAAAAAGAGGAAGAAGAAGAAAACAAAAACAAAAAGACTATTCTCATCTTGTTTTATCTGGTACGAGTCTTCGTGACGTATGATCGACCCATTTCTAATCGCCTAATTGCTTTATCATGTCTGGAAGCTGACTAACAGTCTTGTTATGCGCTGGATTAGTTTAGCTCTAACCGATGATGAATGTAGGGTTTCAGCCGAAACTTGTCTGACCTGTTTTTAAAGCCGGCTTTTGTTATTGATATCTTTTCTTCTAATTATTATTATGGTTGAACTCTTCGGTGACTCGGAAACGAATCCATTATTTTTTTCTGACTTCTGTCCGTCACGAGCGTGAAAGGTAAGCGTGTTGAAAAGTTCAAAAGGCGTCGAAAAGGAAGTTCATTTTTGGTGACACTTTACTTGAAACTTGCTTAAATTGGCGTGTCGGGTTTGTACGGTTCATACAAACAAGCTCGGAGAGGTCGCGAGGGCAACAGGCTGAAAGCAACCATGACGGACTTTGATGTTTTGGCTTCACGATAATCTGATTTTGATGCCTGTAGGACATCCATCCATCATCTTGTTTTACCACCGCTTTACCGTTAAGCTCCCATTAATGTCTCTGGACTGTGGGAGGATACCGGCGTACCCGGAGGAAACCCACACTTACAACATACAAAGTCTCGGATTGTCGAGTAACGAGTTCAAGTAAAGAGTTACTGAATTATGAATAACGCGAAACGAATGGATTACGTGTAAATATAAGCGACGTCAAGTTTTCTTCAAGTTTACAGCGTGCTCTTGGCAATGTGACCACTGTTCCATGTTCTTCCTCGCTCATACTGATCATTTTAATATCTAAACGTGTTCGGAAATTGCTTACAGGCCTAACTTGGAAGCTTTCAAACCTTTTTCGTGTCTGTCCTGACCAGTCCTAATGTAAAACATATGGCACTCAAAACAGTCATGTTCATAAAGACATTACA